>LBNU01028430.1:105519-176728 GCA_014162995.1 Artemisia annua
GCTTATTTTAGTGTCTTTACATTTTATTTACCAAGTTTTTATAAGTCTTATTTATTTATTTTTATGAAATTTGTGTCACGTTAATTTTAGGGTTTAGTAGCGAGTTTAGTTTTTTTTGTAATAGCGAGTATGCTATTTAGTATATATAGCGAGTTAGAAAGTCAACATATAATAAAGCGAGTTTGACAAAGTCAACTAATTCCTAGCGAGTATGACAAAAGAAATCTGTAGCGAGTTTGAAAAGAAATTTGTATAGCGAGTTTAAAAAAAAAGAGATAGCGAGTTTGAAAAAAAAAATAATATAGCGAGTTTGGTAGTAAAAACAATATAGCGAGTTTGGTAGTCAAAATGATATAGCGAGTTTGATTTTTTATTACATAGCGAGTTTAGTTTTTATTGCGTCAACTTTATTTTTAGTCCAAGTTTATTTTGAGTCGTGTCTTGTTTTCTCTTCTTCTTTTCTTATTTCTTTTTCAAGTCGAGTTAGACTTTTATTTACTCCATCGTTTTATCGAGTGGAGTTTTGTTTGGTTCATTCCTAAACGAAACTCTGCCGAAATTTCTTTTAATCTTTTTTACTTAGTTTATTTTTCTTTTAACTTGTTTAATTTTCTTTTAAACCTTTACTTTTCTTTTCTTTTATTAATTAAATTTAAAAGCCAAAAACATTTTACATTCTTATTTCATTTTCACTTCTTTTATTTACTTTACCTTTCTTTCTTTCTTGTCGAACTTCCTAAAATCTTTTTAGTATCGTTTTATTATTTAAGTTCGTGTCTTTTAGTTTTTCGTTTTAAACTTTAATTACTTTTAATGTTTTACAAGTCTTTTGTTCTATTTTCTTTATCGCTTTAAATTTTAATATGAGTCGTGAGTAGTTTTAAATCTTGTTTGCTTAGTCACTCGAGTTTGTGAGTTTAGTGAGAGTGTTAAACGTTTGTGATAAGTAATCGAAAGATTGCTTAGACGTGTGAGTTGATTATTCAAAGACGAAACCTTTGGACGATTATTTCACTCGTCTTGAGTTAATATTCTTCAAAAGATTAATCAACAACTAATCTCGAGAAAGGAGAATAACTCGTTGCAAACTTTTACCTCAAGCTTAATGAACTTATTCGCGTCGCTTTGCAAACACATTGTCTTTTAAATTAATTTACCGTTTCATTTACTTATCGCTTTCATTTACCGCTTTCTTTAGTCGCTTTTATTTCATGCAACTTTACTTGCTTTCTTATTTCATGTCGTTTTACCGCTTTCCTTTACTTTAATTTGTCGTTGTAGTATAGACAAAACCCAAAATCTTCTTTTAAACCAATTCATCACACATAGATCACGGTCTTGAGTGACGAGATCCATATTCAACCCTCGTTGGGACAACGATACCCGTGGTTCGAGCTTGTACTTTGCTCCCGCGACTGATCAAGTAACTTCCAATTTCTTCACTTCAGTTGTTCCTGACGTCGTCACGTTGAAGCTTGTGACGCCGTCACCTTCTGTGCACTTTAGGGTCTTTTGAGATTTTGTTTTTTTCCGCACTTTTTCACTCCGAAAACGCCCGAAAATGCTTCTTTTGTGATTTTCTCCTCAAAAGTACCTAAAATGAGAAAAGAAACGACTTTGGGTGAAATCCGATCAAATAATATACGAATTAGGACTCAAACTGACCCCTAAAAATGTAACATTTTTCGTCTCATTAGTTGCATCGATGTTAGGCTCAAAAAAACTGGCTAACCTCCTTTTATGGTAACATGCTTGAACGTCTTGAGAAACATGTAGCCAAGGCATACTAGGCTATTAAGGTAGTATTTAACGCATGAGCCACTGTTTACAATCCCTATGGTTGTGTCGTGCATGGCATAGGAGGAGATAAGAGCTCATAGAATTGGAGAGATATGTATGCCACTCCATGAGTTATTAGGAATACACCCTTCATCCACACAAGTAACATACATATCAATTAACCGGTGAAAGATAGTTAGGGAGTAATGAAGTCTAAGTAAACACAATTTTCCTCCATATAGTTTGCACAAACCAATAGATTAGATATTTTATTTTATTGCAATAGGAGTTTTCTTGGGTTAGTTGACTAGCAACTAATTCCGCCCACTCTTCAAACCGAGAATTTTACTTGCTTTCATAAAAATATAAAAATACAAAAAGAATCCTCTTCCACCTCTAGACCTAGTAGAGTAGCCTTTCTATCCTAACGAACACTATTCCCTGTGAGAGAACGATCAATCCCCCATACTTACCACTATCCTATACTACATCGGTCAGGTACACTACCTGGTGGGGTTGTAAGCCTCTTGAGATCCCTCGAGAGGTAAAACCTGTTGTAAGGTCACAAAACCACGCATCAAGTTATTGGCGCCGCTGCCGGGGAATAGTTATTGTTTAGGTAGAATTTTTTATTTTATTAGGTCTACTCGCTAGAATCCTTTCTAGTGAGATTTTTATTTTTCTAGGATCTCTTTAGTCTATCTTTTTCTTTCCCATCCTTTGCTCGGATCTTCCTTTGCCATCATGGTAAACGAAGATCCCTCCACTCTAAGGATCACCAGAAGCCGCAGCTCACTAAAAGACCTTGTCTCTCCCTACACAGAACCTGACAGGGAAATGCGAAGGATAAGATGGCTCTTTACATCGCCCGAACCATCTGGCATTGCCATTTCCTTCGATGATGCCCTCTCTAAGGAAGAATCCAACCCTCATTCGACACCCCGTAGTCCTCAATCTACTCAGGATGAGGAGGTTTCCGAAAATCTTGTCCCTAAAACCCTCAAGGATTACTCCTCCCCCACACCTCGTGGTTTCTCCAATGCGATTGTTTTCCCAAATGGACGCACGGATGAGGTCTTGCGTGCAACTGATATTTGGCTCGTTCAAAATGTATGCAAGTTTCACGGATCGAAAGCTGAAGATCCAATCCAACACATCAAGGACTTCCTAAAAATAGTGGATACCCTCCATACGGACGGGGCCACTAGAGATACCTCCCGGCTACAATTCTTTCCTTTCACCCTTCATGAAAAAGCCAAAGATTGGCATAACAAACTTCCTTCCGAATCCATCTTCACATGGGAACAGCTTATCTCGAAATTTTACGAGAAATTCTTCCCCATAGGAAGAATCTCTACGTTGAGAGATGTAATCCTCCGTTTCCAAGTAGAACCAGCAGAACATATCTACGAGTCTTGGATTAGATTCAAAGATCTAATTAGATGAGTCCCCCATCATGGCATTGAGCTTTGGTTCCTTGTCCAAATCTTCTACGACAGTGTCTCAAAAAACAACCAAAGGGGAATTAATAACTCGCCAAAAGGTAGGATAGCTAACTTAAGTGCTGAGGAAGCATGGGACAGAATTGAGGAATATGCGAATGATCAAGACGATGCTTGGGATGAACCTGATTCGATCATGAGCATTTCCAAAGCTATAGAAAAACCTCCCATTGTCAGACGGTTGAATAGGTTAAAGGATCAAACGGCCTATCTGGACAAGTCGCAACCGACCAAACAGTTATCTAACCCATACCTGATCTGTGATCAATGTGGCGGCCCGCATGAGGTGAAGGAATGCGAGGAGAATACCGCCACCAAACAAGCATGTTTGTCAAGTCATGACATCTTTGATGATCCTTCCCTCTTACCTTTTGATCAAAACAACGATTTTACCCTTGGGGGAATCTTGAAAAAAGCAAGGGAGGGGGAGAACATCTTGACTACAAGGTTAGAAGCACTTTTGAGGATGACCTTGGACATTTCATGTTTGAAAAAGATCTGCAATTAAAAGGCCTCGACAGCCTATTCACGAGCCAACAGAATGACATAAGGACCATATTCGCAGAGCTCGACGCCATTCTTGATGGCCTCGGCAAACCTCCAGCAGATCAAGGAGATCCTCTACTCGCCATTACCACTCGTGCCGGCACAACCACTAAGGATCCACCCTACCCAACCTCACAAACTGATGTCACAGAACCCGACACACCTCATGAAGAGGAGGGTGACATAAACAATGGAGCCCCTGAACAACCCCCTCAGGTAACTCTTTCTTCGCCTGCTCCAGCTAAACAACCCGCTAAAGTCCCATATCCATCCCGTCTCAAGAATCAAAAGGCTGAAAACGACAATAAGAGATTCTTGTCATATCTAAAGGACTCAGTTGTCACCATACCTCTTCTTGATGCATGTTAACATATGCCCAAATACAGTACATACTTCAAGAAGCTGCTTACAAACAGAAAGAAACTCGAAGGTCTTGTGACCCTAGGAGAAGAATGTTCTGTGGTGACTCAACGGGGGCTACCAAAGAAAGTGGACGATCCAGGTAGTTTTACCCTGCCCTGTTCCATAGGATCCCTATCGATCAAGAACGCTTTAGCCGACTTAGGGGCAAGCATCAATCTCATGCCACATTTCATGTTCCTCAAATTAGGGTATTCAGGGTTAAAACCAACCCGTATGAACATCCAGCTGGCCGATAGGTCGGTCAAATACCCCTTAGGAATATGTGAAAATGTGCTCGTTAAGGTTGGGAAGTTAAAATTTCCGGTCGACTTTGTCATCCTTGAACGGGAGGAAGACGACCTCGTACCCGTCATCCTAGGAAGACCATTCATCGCAACTGCTCGAGCTGTTATTGATGTTCATGACGGCAAACTAACCTTACGGTGAAGTCGATGAGCTCTCTGATGTGATTGACAATTGTATAGATGAGCAGGTGGAGGCTGGTTGGTTGAGAGACGAATCTCTCCTACCGAGCTCAGAGAATGAGAAGACTACGGATGTTAATGCAGTCTCCTTCTATCCCAGGCAAGAAACAGAACAACTTGAGCTCCGTAAACCGGAAAACAAACTCAAACCTTCCATCATCGAACCACCCACGCTAGAGCTCAAGGAACTCCCAAGCAACCTAGAATACGCTTTCCTCCAAGGAGAGGATCAACTTCTAGTTATCATAAACTCCTCCCTAGATAAAGAACAAAAAGGTAAACTCTTAGAAGTTTTAAAGAAATACAAAGGTGTTATAGCGTGGAGTGTAGCCGACATCAAAGGGATCGACTCGACCTTCTGCACACATAAAATCCTCATGGAAGAAGATTATAAACCTACCGTGCAACCTCAAAGGCGAGTAAACCCCAATATCAAGGAAGTTGTAAAAAAGGAAGTCATTAAACTTCTTGATGCAGGGCTGATCTAACCAATATCAGACAGTCCGTGGGTAAGTCCTGTGCAGGTTGTACCGAAAAAAGGAGGGATGACGGTGGTGAAGAACGATAAGGATGAGCTAGTACCTCAGAGGACTGTAACCGGATGGCGGGTGTGCATCGATTATAGGAAACTGAATGATGCCACTCGAAAGGATCATTTCCCTCTTCCCTTCATCGATCAAATGCTGGAACGGCTAGCAGGACATGAACACTACTGCTTTCTAGATGGGTTCTTCGGGTATTTCCAAATCCCTATCGCCCCTGAGGACCAAGAAAAAACAACATTTACATGCCCTTATGGCACCTTCGCCTACAAGCGAGTGCCCTTTGGACTATGTAACGCCCCTGCCACTTTCCAGCGCTGCATGACAGCAATCTTCCATGAATTAATGGAAGATAGTATGGAGGTCTTCATGCATGATTTCTCAGTTTTTGGGAACTCCTTTGACCGCTGTCTGGCTAATCTCGAAAAAATGGTCAAACGATGCGAGGAGACGAACTTGGTACTAAATTAGGAAAATGTCATTTTATGGTAAAAGAAGGGATCGTGATAGGGCACAAGATTTCAGGGAATGGAATTGAGGTAGACAGGGCGAAAATCGAAGCTATATCAAAACTCCCCTATCCAACCACCGTCAAGGCAATCCGTAGCTTCTTAGGTCATGCTGGCTTCTACAGGAGATTCATCAAGGATTTCTCAAAGATAGCTAGACCAATGACACAGTTGCTTGTGAAGGATGCCCCGTTTGACTTCTCCCATGAATGCAAGGACGCGTTCGATCGATTAAAACAGGACCTTACGCAAGCTCCAATGATGGTTACCCCATATTGGAAGCTACCATTCGAAATCATGTGCGACGCTAGTGACTACGCTGTTGGAGCAGTATTAGGCCAAAGGATTAACAAGCATTTCCAGCCAATATACTATGCTAGTAAGACCATGAATCCTGCTCAGGAAAACTACACCACCACCAAAAAGGAACTATTGGCTGTGGTGTTTGCTTTTGACAAGTTTCGTCAATATCTTGTTCTCTCTAAAACGGTGGTCTTCACGGATCATTCAGCTCTTCAATACCTTTTACCGAAAATCTTGTCCCTAAAACCCTCAAGGATTACTCCTCCCCCACACCTCGTGGTTTCTCCAATGCGATTGTTTTCCCAAATGGACGCACGGATGAGGTCTTGCGTGCAACTGATATTTGGCTCGTTCAAAATGTATGCAAGTTTCACGGATCGAAAGCTGAAGATCCAATCCAACACATCAAGGACTTCCTAAAAATAGTGGATACCCTCCATACGGACGGGGCCACTAGAGATACCTCCCGGCTACAATTCTTTCCTTTCACCCTTCATGAAATAGCCAAAGATTGGTATAACAAACTTCCTTCCGAATCCATCTTCACATGGGAACAGCTTATCTCGAAATTTTACGAGAAATTCTTCCCCATAGGAAGAATCTCTACGTTGAGAGATGGAATCCTCCGTTTCCAAGTAGAACCAGCAGAACATATCTACGAGTCTTGGATTAGATTCAAAGATCTAATTAGATGAGTCCCCCATCATGGCATTGAGCTTTGGTTCCTTGTCCAAATCTTCTACGACAGTGTCTCAAAAAACAACCAAAGGGGAATTAATAACTCGCCAAAAGGTAGGATAGCTAACTTAAGTGCTGAGGAAGCATGGGACAGAATTGAGGAATATGCGAATGATCAAGACGATGCTTGGGATGAACCTGATTCGATCATGAGCATTTCCAAAGCTATAGAAAAACCTCCCATTGTCAGACGGTTGAATAGGTTAAAGGATCAAACGGCCTATCTGGACAAGTCGCAACCGACCAAACAGTTATCTAACCCATACCTGATCTGTGATCAATGTGGCGGCCCGCATGAAGTGGAGGAATGCGAGGAGAATACCGCCACCGAACAAGCATGTTTGTCAAGTCATGACATCTTTGATGATCCTTCCCTCTTACCTTTTGATCAAAACAACGATTTTACCCTTGGGGGAATCTTGAAAAAAGCAAGGGAGGGGGAGAACATCTTGACTACAAGGTTAGAAGCACTTTTGAGGATGACCTTGGACATTTCATGTTTGAAAAAGATCTGCAATTAAAAGGCCTCGACAGCCTATTCACGAGCCAACAGAATGACATAAGGACCAAATTCGCAGAGCTCGACGCCATTCTTGATGGCCTCGGCAAACCTCCAGCAGATCAAAGAGATCCTCTACTCGCCATTACCACTCGTGCCGGCACAACCACTAAGGATCCACCTTACCCAACCTCACAAACAGATGTCACAGAACCCGACACACCTCATGAAGAGGAGGGTGACATAAACAATGGAGCCCCTGAACAACCCCCTCAGGTAACTCTTTCTTCGCCTGCTCCAACTAAACAACCCGCTAAAGTCCCATATCCATCCCGTCTCAAGAATCAAAAGGCTGAAAACGACAATAAGAGATTCTTGTCATATCTAAAGGACTCAGTTGTCACCATACCTCTTCTTGATGCATGTTACCATATGCCCAAATACAGTACATACTTCAAGAAGCTGCTTACAAACAGAAAGAAACTCGAAGGTCTTGTGACCCTAGGAGAAGAATGTTCTGTGGTGACTCAACGGGGGCTACCAAAGAAAGTGGACGATCCAGGTAGTTTTACCCTGCCCTGTTCCATAGGATCCCTATCGATCAAGAACGCTTTAGCCGACTTAGGGGCAAGCATCAATCTCATGCCACATTCCATGTTCCTCAAATTAGGGTATTCAGGGTTAAAACCAACCCGTATGAACAACCAGCTGGTCGATAGGTCGGTCAAATACCCCTTAGGAATATGCGAAAACGTGCTCGTTAAGGTTGGGAAGTTAAAATTTCCGGTCGACTTTGTCATCCTTGAACGGGAGGAAGACGACCTCGTACCCGTCATCCTAGGAAGACCATTCATCGCAACTGCTCGAGCTGTTATTGATGTTCATGACGGCAAACTAACCTTACGGTGAAGTCGATGAGCTCTCTGATGTGATTGACAATTGTATAGATGAGCAGGTGGAGGCTAGTTGGTTGAGAGACGAATCTCTCCTACCGAGCTCAGAGAATGAGAAGACTACGGATGTTAATGCAGTCTCCTTCTATCCCAGGCAAGAAACAGAACAACTTGAGCTCCGTAAACCGGAAAACAAACTCAAACCTTCCATCATCGAACCACCCACGCTAGAGCTCAAGGAACTCCCAAGCAACCTAGAATACGCTTTCCTCCAAGGAGAGGATCAACTTCTAGTTATCATAAACTCCTCCCTAGATAAAGAACAAAAAGGTAAACTCTTAGAAGTTTTAAAGAAATACAAAGGTGTTATAACGTGGAGTGTAGCCGACATCAAAGGGATCGACTCGACCTTCTGCACACATAAAATCCTCATGGAAGAAGATTATAAACCTACCGTGCAACCTCAAAGGCGAGTAAACCCCAATATCAAGGAAGTTGTAAAAAAGGAAGTCATTAAACTTCTTGATGCAGGGCTGATCTACCCAATATCAGACAGTCCGTGGGTAAGTCCTGTGCAGGTTGTACCGAAAAAAAGAGGGATGACGGTGGTGAAGAACGATAAGGATGAGCTAGTACCTCAGAGGACCGTAACCGGATGGCGGGTGTGCATCGATTATAGGAAACTGAATGATGCCACTCGAAAGGATCATTTCCCTCTTCCCTTCATCGATCAAATGCTGGAACGGCTAGCAGGACATGAACACTACTGCTTTTTAGATGGGTTCTTCGGGTATTTCCAAATCCCTATCGCCCCTGAGGACCAAGAAAAAACAACATTTACATGCCCTTATGGCACCTTCGCCTACAAGCGAGTGCCCTTTGGACTATGTAACGCCCCTGCCACTTTCCAGCGCTGCATGACAGCAATCTTCCATGAATTAATGGAAGATAGTATGGAGGTCTTCATGCATGATTTCTCAGTTTTTGGGAACTCCTTTGACCGCTGTCTGGCTAATCTCGAAAAAATGGTCAAACGATGCGAGGAGACGAACTTGGTACTAAATTAGGAAAATGTCATTCTATGGTAAAAGAAGGGATCGTGATAGGGCACAAGATTTCAGGGAATGGAATTGAGGTAGACAGGGCGAAAATCGAAGCTATATCAAAACTCCCCTATCCAACCACCGTCAAGGCAATCCGTAGCTTCTTAGGTCATGCTGGCTTCTACAGGAGATTCATCAAGGATTTCTCAAAGATAGCTAGACCAATGACACAGTTGCTTGTGAAGGATGCCCCGTTTGACTTCTCCCATGAATGCAAGGACGCGTTCGATCGATTAAATTGTAAGCTACCATTCGAAATCATGTGCGACGCTAGTGACTACGCTGTTGGAGCAGTATTAGGCCAAAGGATTAACAAGCATTTCCAGCCAATATACTATGCTAGTAAGACCATGAATCCTGCTCAGGAAAACTACACCACCACCAAAAAGGAACTATTGGCTGTGGTGTTTGCTTTTGACAAGTTTCGTCAATATCTTGTTCTCTCTAAAACGGTGGTCTTCACGGATCATTCAGCTCTTCAATACCTTTTCACCAAACAAGATGCTAAACCTCGATTAATTCGCTGGATCTTGCTATTGCAAGAGTTCGATGTGGAAATTTGTGATAACAAAGGAGCAAAAAATCTAGCAGTNTTTTGGGAACTCCTTTGACCGCTGTCTGGCTAATCTCGAAAAAATGGTCAAACGATGCGAGGAGACGAACTTGGTACTAAATTAGGAAAATGTCATTTTATGGTAAAAGAAGGGATCGTGATAGGGCACAAGATTTCAGGGAATGGAATTGAGGTAGACAGGGCGAAAATCGAAGCTATACCAAAACTCCCATATCCAACCACCGTCAAGGCAATCCGTAGCTTCTTATGTCAGGCTGGCTTCTACAGGAGATTCATCAAGGATTTCTCAAAGATAGCTAGACCAATGACACAGTTGCTTGTGAAGGATGCCCCGTTTGGCTTCTCCCATGAATGCAAGGACGCGTTCGATCGATTAAAACAGGACCTTACGCAAGCTCCAATGATGGTTACCCCAGATTGGAAGCTACCATTCGAAATCATGTGCGACGCTAGTGACTACGCTGCTGGAGCAGTATTAGGCCAAAGGATTAACAAGCATTTCCAGCCAATATACTATGCTAGTAAGACCATGAATCCTGCTCAGGAAAACTACACCACCACCAAAGAGGAACTATTGGCTGTGGTGTTTGCTTTTGACAAGTTTCGTCAATATCTTGTTCTCTCTAAAACGATGGTCTTCACGGATCATTCAGCTCTTCAATACCTTTTCACCAAAACAAGATGCTAAACCTCGATTAATTCGCTGGATCTTGCTATTGCAAGAGTTCGATGTGGAAATTTGTGATAACAAAGGAGCAAAAAATCTAGCTGTCGATCACCTTTCTCGACTCGAAAACCCCAGTCTTGCTGAGGCAGATAAGAGCGAAATCCGGGAAACATTTCCTGAGGAGCAGCTCATGTTAATAAACGATTCCGAACCATGGTATGCAGATTATGCTAACTACCTGGCAAGCAAGGTAACTCCTGAACGCATGGGCAGACAGGAAAAGAAAAGGTTCTTAAATCAATTGAAGTACTACTTTTGGGACGAACCCTTCTTATTCCGGAGATGCCCGGATCAAGTCAACAGGCGTTGTGTCTCTGAGAAGGAGGCCGTCAAGATAATGAAAGAATGTCATGCAGGCCCGTCTGGGGGACATCACGGAATAAATACTACTGCACGAAAGATCTTCGACGCAGGATTCTATTGGCCTACAGTGTTTCGTGATGTGAGACTGATGATAGAAGCATGTGACGCATGCCAAAGAGCGGGGAACATCTCTAGGAGAGACGAGCCCCCCCAGAACTATATACAAGTGTGCGAAGTTTTCGACGCTTGGGGAATCGATTTCATGGGACCCTTTCCATCTTCGGGAGGGAATGAATATATCTTGGTGGCCATTGATTATGTTTCAAAGTGGGTGGAAGCACAAGCCCTTAGGACTAGCGATGCTAGGGTAGTCATTCATTTCCTAAAGAAATTGTTCGCTAGGTTTGGAATTCCGAAGGATCATATTAATGACAGGGGAACCCACTTTTGCAACTCGCAAATGGAGAAGGTCATGAAAAGATATGGAGTCTCTCATAGGTTCTCCACCACTTATCATCCGCAGACCAACGGTCAAGTCGAAAATACTAATAGATCTATAAAAAGGATATTAGAGAAAACGGTCCACCAAAATAGAAAGGATTGGTCTTTTAAGCTCGATGAAGCTTTGTGGGCATTTCGCACTGCCTATAAGACACCAATCGGGACGACCCTGTTCCGTATGGTATATGGCAAGGCATGTCACCTTCCAGTAGAACTGGAACACAAGGCATATTGGGCACTTAAGGCTTGCAATATGGATTATACGGTTGCAGGAACAAATAGATTCCTACAACTACAAGAGCTCGACGAATTGAGATTAGAGGCCTATGAATCTTCAATCACATATAAAGAAAGGGCTAAAAGATGGCATGACCAACGAATCAAGAGACCTAAGGAATTCTCTGAAGGAGATAAAGTCCTACTATACAACTCCCGCTTAAGACTATTTCCCGGAAAACTTAAATCTAGATGGTATGGACCTTTTACTGTGAAAAGCTCCTCTAAAACCGGGGCCGTTGTGTTGGTTGACGATGAGGATAGGGAATTCACCATGAATATACAACGAGTTAAACATTATCAAGAAAGTGGTAACGAAATGATCAATGAGGAAGACATAACCTTCAACGATGAAGTCACGTAATGTACGGTGACTTTGAGACTAGCTACAAGACTCGTAAATAAAGAAAAGCGCTTCTTGGGAGGCAACCCATGCTTTGTGTTTGTTTGTTTGTTTGTTTGTTTGTTTGTTTGATTTTATTTGTTTCCGTATGTAAGTTATATTTCTTGTTATTGATTCATGCTTTAAATTAAAATGTGAAAATGCTTTATTTTGTTTTTAACCTCGTCTTAATTACATATAAAGGTATTTCGCAAAAGCTAAGTGTAAGGGAAATCTATATCGGTTTATAAAGAACGAATGAACATGAATCATAACAATAAAATTAACAAACATATTAGTATTTGTTAGAGTCAAATGCTTGTATCGAGTCATAATGAATTTTTACAGGAATTCCAGGAAGTAAGATTTAGTTTTTCCAGAATTTTTCTGGAAACTTAACATGAGAATTCTGTCAGATTATTCTGACGGCGTCAAGAATAATACCTGACGGCGTCAGACTATAATTTTCTGCAATTTTTGAAAGTTTTGTATTTCTTCTGGAAACATAAAAAGTTTTGTCAATTCTTTAACTTATAATCTCCAGGAATTCTGCAAAAATATTCATTCCACAAGCATTATATCCTTATATAGATTTTCCGCCGATTTTATGCGAGGTTGGCCTTTATCTTTTTGAGGTTAACAGGTTATTTTGGACAAGAAGATGATTTATTATTTTGGAAGGGAAGCTTTGAGAGTTCATCTTTCTTGGAAGAAGATCTAACCATGTTACTTTACTATCCACATCAAACGATTCAGGGGAGTATTTGATTTCATTCTTTCATTTTATTTACTTTTACATCTTTTATTTGAACATTGGGGACAATGTTCGGTTTAAGTGTAAGGGGGGTAAATGAAGGCACCGTTGAGAATACTATTACGCTTGGTGTTTTGCTTTGTTCGATAGTAAATGTGTAATAAAACCAAGAGAAATATTTGTTAGGGCAATTTTAGCGCCAATTTAAATTTTTTTACAACATTTAGAAGTGAAACTTTGGTTTAACAAGCGTCTCATGGATAGGAAATTGTATGAATAGCACAAAACCGTACCACTAAAAAAATTTTCCACCCCAAATATGTGAGGTTCGCCCCTAGAATTGGTAGGAAAAGCATCCATCTTTGGTGCTATGATGTGAGTACCGGTAGCATTTAGATTCTAGAACTTGCGTTAGGACCATCTCAAATCCACAAGTGAGACTACATTCGTGTAGTTAAGATCTACTACATGATAAGAGGCATTAGGATTAACCCATTGTTTTACACCCGTATTTTTGTTATAATTACATTGACTTCATTGGTCAAGTAATTCTCCCAAACCCTTTGCGTTGTACCCATTTTTGGTACACGATACCCCTAGTACACCCCTCCGAGCCTATCTTTTCGTTTCGACCTTTGAGCATCTTACTCAAAGTGAGAATTTGTTACACCCCACTTAAATGTACACCCAAATCGCCTTAGCCTACCTTGTATGCACTCACCTTTAGTGCATTATTGTGACAACATTTGTTAAACCCTTAGTTAATTATCTAGTCAATTACATGGTTGCTAAGTTAAGTCATATCCTTGTACATGTTGTTTTGGGACGATTGAGACTCATGGGTAAAGTACTAGTGTAATGGAGTAATGGGGGAGAACAATATTATTACCCCCATATGTGCTAAACATTTTAAAAGTACTCCAAGTTTTTCAATTATCTTAATTCGAGTCAATAGAATAGTAATTGTAAAGTTATGTAAAAATTCAAGTGTAAGGGGAGAACCAAGGCCCCTATGATGTATTATTTTGGATGGTAGGGCAAGAGTGTATGAAAAAAAATCGAAAAAGCTAGAAAAATACAAAAAAATATGAAAAAGAGAAGTAGAAAAAACATACGGACTACCATCTCGTCTCCTTTTATGTTTCCTTTTAGTTTTGTTATTTTATTTTTAGCTTTAGATTGAGTCGAGTTTTGACTTAAGCAACGATGTATAGTGCATGTATTTAATCATGATAATTCACTCGCCACCATTAAATACCCTTTATTCCAACCAAACTGTGTTTATCATATCCCTACACCTTACATTATAACCCTTTGGAAAGCCCTCTTTGATAGTTTATCTTAGGTGCTTACGCCTAGTGGAGGAGTAATTGATCCTCTCCGAAGCCTAAAGTAATCTATTTGCTATGACAGGTAGTGAGTGATATTTTCCATTTTCATTTATGAGATATAATTCTGTGACACTTGAGAGGTGAGAGTATCCAAACACTATTTGTAAGGTGCTAGTGTATGATTTCCGTGCTTTTTATGATTAGGATCGAATAACTATTTATTGTAATTACTTTTATATTCGTGTTAAATGACCCCTAACTCATATTTTGATTGGAATAAAAGCTCATTTGCTTGAGGACAAGAAAATACCAAGCGTAAGGGTATTTGATGAGACGAAAAGTGTTACACTTTTTGGGGGTCATTTAACCCTTAATTCATGTAAATGTGATCAAATATTGCCCTAAATCATTCCTTTTGTCAATTTAGGTACTTTTGAGAGGAAATCTGGAAAACATGCAATTTTGGATGTTTTTGGAGCATAAAAGTGAAGAAAACGACAGTCTCAAAAGAAGCTGGAAATACTACCTGACGGCGTCAGAGTCACAACGTGACACCGGTAGCAAACCTTGACAAAGGAGTGGAAATCACTTTTCAAATGACGGGCCAGAGAAAATTGGTGATTTTACACCTGACGCCGTCAGGTGTTATGGAGTGTAGGCCGTCAGGTTATGTTCTAAAGAGTGACGGCCCAGAAGAAGTTATAAGGTGACGGCGTCAGAAGTAGATCTAGGCCATCCGAGAAACCTTATGGCGGCGGGCTGACGGCGTCAGACCCTATAACCTGACGCCGTCAGAGTGTAAAAGTCTATATATAGTTTTGTAATTTTCATTCATTGTGTGGAACTTTTGGTGGAGAACTTTTAGGGCAAAACTCTAATACGAATTTTCTGTACTTNATTTGGTTTAACAAGCGTCTCATGGATAGGAAATTGTATGAATAGCACAAAACCGTACCACTAAAAAAATTTTCCACCCCAAATATGTGAGGTTCGCCCCTAGAATTGGTAGGAAAAGCATCCATCTTTGGTGCTATGATGTGAGTACCGGTAGCATTTAGATTCTAGAACTTGCGTTAGGACCATCTCAAATCCACAAGTGAGACTACATTCGTGTAGTTAAGATCTACTACATGATAAGAGGCATTAGGATTAACCCATTGTTTTACACCCGTATTTTTGTTATAATTACATTGACTTCATTGGTCAAGTAATTCTCCCAAACCCTTTGCGTTGTACCCATTTTTGGTACACGATACCCCTAGTACACCCCTCCGAGCCTATATTTTCATTTCGACCTTTAAGCATCTTACTCAAAGTGAGAATTTGTTACACCCCACTTAAATGTACACCCAAATCGCCTTAGCCTACCTTGTATGCACTCACCTTTAGTGCATTATTGTGACAACATTTGTTAAACCCTTAGTTAATTATCTAGTCAATTACATGGTTGCTAAGTTAAGTCATATCCTTGTACATATTGTTTTGGGACGATTGGGACTCATGGGTAAAGTACTAGTGTAATGGAGTAATGGGGGAGAACAACATTATTACCCCCATATGTGCTAAACATTTTAAAAGTACTCCAAATTTTTCAATTATCTTAATTCGAGTCATTAGAATAGTAATTGTAAAGTTATGTAAAAATTCAAGTGTAAGGGGAGAACCAAGGCCCCTATGATGTATTATTTTGGATGGTAGGGCAAGAGTGTATGAAAAAAAATCGAAAAATCAAGAAAAATACAAAAAAATATGAAAAAGAGAAGTAGAAAAAACATACGGACTACCATCCCGTCTCCTTTTATGTTTCCTTTTAGTTTTGTTATTTTATTTTTAGCTTTAGATTGAGTCGAGTTTTGACTTAAGCAACGATGTATAGTGCATGTATTTAATCATGATAATTCACTCGCCACCATTAAATACCCTTTATTCCAACCAAACCGTGTTTATCATATCCCTGCACCTTACATTATAACCCTTTGGAAAGCCCTCTTTGATAGTTTATCTTAGGTGCTAACGCCTAGTGGAGGAGTAATTGATCCTCTCCGAAGCCTATGGTAATCTATTTGCTATGACAGGTAGTGAGTGATATTTTCCGTTTTCATTTAATGAGATATAATTCTATGACACTTGAGAGGTGAGAGTATCCAAACACTATTTGTAAGGTGCTAGTGTACGATTTCCGTGCTTGTTATGATTAGGATCGAATAACTATTTGTTGTAATTACTTTTATATTCGTGTTAAATGACCCCTAACTCATATTTTGATTGGAATAAAAGCTCATTTGCTTGAGGACAAGCAAATACCAAGCGTAAGGGTATTTGATGAGACGAAAAGTGTTACGCTTTTAGGGGGTCATTTAACCCTTAATTCATGTAAATGTGATCAAATATTGCCCTAAATCATTCCTTTTGTCAATTTAGGTACTTTTGAGAGAAAATCTGGAAAACATGCAATTTTGGACGTTTTTGGAGCATAAAAGTGAAGAAAACGACAGTCTCAAAAGAAGCTGGAAATACTACCTGACGGCGTCAGAGTCACAACGTGACACCGGCAGCAAACCTTGACAAAGGAGTGGAAATCACTTTTCAAATGACGGGCCAGAGAAAATTGGTGATTTTACACCTGACGCCGTCAGGTGTTATGGAGTGTAGGCCGTCAGGTTATGTTCTAAAGATTGATGGCCCCGAAGAAGTTATAAGGTGACGGCGTCAGAAGTAGATCTAGGCCATCCGAGAAACCTTATGGCGGCGGGCTGACGGCGTCAGACCCTATAACCTGACGCCGTCAGAGTGTATAAGTCTATATATAGTTTTGTAATTTTCATTCATTGTGTGGAACTTTTGGTGGAGAACTTTTAGGGCAAAACCCTAATACGAATTTTCTGTACTTTTTAGGGTTTCCAACCCTTGGAACCCTCAAGCTTAATTAAAGATAAGTCTTCACTTTAATTTAATCAATATGTCTATGTGTTGGTTAATTATCTATCGTGCTTGTCTTTTAATTAACATGCTCGGCTAAATTCTCCTTGTGTTTGCTTAGATCTAAAGAAACCTAACTATTGATTATTGGTTAATTGATGTGTTTTTGTTTGTTGGGATGATTGTTCCATCGATGTTAGGCTCAAAAAAACTGGCTAACCTCCTTTTATGGTAACATGCTTGAACGTCTTGAGAAACATGTAGCCAAGGCATACTAGGCTATTAAGGTATTATTTAACGCATGAGCCACTGTTTACAATCCCTATGGTTGTGCCGTGCATGGCATAGGAGGAGATAAGAGCTCATAGAATTGGAGAGATATGTATGCCACTCCATGAGTTATTAGGAATACACCTTTCATCCGTACAAGTAACATACATATCAATTAACCGGTAAAAGATAGTTACGGAGTAATGAAGTCTAAGTAAACACAATTTTCCTCTATATAGTTTTCACAAACCAATAGATTAGATATTTTATTTTATTGCAATAGTAGTTATCTTGGGTTAGTTGACTAGCAACTAATTCCGCCCACTCTTCAAACCGAGAATTTTACTTTCTTTCATAAAAATATAAAAATACATAAAGAATCCTCTTCCACCTCTAGACCTAGTAGAGTAGCCTTTCTGTCCTAACGAATACTATTCCCTGTGAGAGAACGATCAATCCCCCGTACTTACCACTATCCTATACTACATCGGTCAGGTACACTGCCTGGTGGGGATGTAAGCCTCTTGAGATCCCTCGAGAGGTAAAACCTGTTGTAAGGTCACAAAACCACGCATCACCAACGTTGCCAATTCCCACTAGATTTAGCCTTTTTCTTAGTGAATTCACTAAGTGATGGCATGTTCCTAGAGTTATTGTTCGGAACTACTGAGTTGACTACATCATCCTTAGAAACTACACAAGGCATAAGTCCTAGCACAGATTTTGAAGCATTACTGGGCCTAGATTTTCTGCCTGATGTACGTTTCTGAAAACGAGATAAAAGAGAATTCGCAACACATTTAGAATGATCACCAGACAACATACTATTACGACAAAACACAAATGAAGCATTAACATTCAAAGCATTTAAAGGTTCATCATTCGCTACACAAAATTAGAATTACAATTTGACAAATCAGAATCTAAATCTAGTGCAAGATGAGTTTTATTCAAGGTCCTAGGGTGTTCTTCTACTTCAGAGGCTTCTAGTGTCTCTCTTCTACATTGCAAAATCCTATTATTCCTTTTCATACGTTTACGCTTGGATCTGCTAACGCTATGAGTGACAACTATTCCTGTAGAAGTGGAAGGATCCAAATTAGACTTTTTAGTGTGTTGTGCTACATTGGTAATGTCCAATGAGTACATTCCTGGTGCAACTACTTTAGTGTTGACAGATTTTCCTTTTTCTAGTTCCCGTATTTTCTCTTTCAAGTCAATGATAATGTGTTGTTTATCTTGGATTTCATTGTTGAGTTTTCTGTTTGAATAGAGATAATTATCTCGACTCTTTTGCCAATTGTCTGAAACTTCTTGCAATTCTGCGATTTCCTTTTCATATTTTGAAATGTGACTTTTTAATTCCGCATTATCATTTTGAAAAGATTTGGAAGATTTAAGACTTTGCAATTCCAATTCGAAATCAAGACTTTGGTTTTGGCACCATCCAAGCTTTTTGTTGAGTTGAAAAATCTCATTAGAAAGTTTGTTTTGCACATCATCATTGTGTTGTCGGAGATGCATATTTTCATCTTTTAATGTCTCAATTTGTTTTGACAACAACTCAATATCATCACAGTGATCATCAACAAGCATTGAAGTACCAGATTCATAAAGAGAATTCATAACCACAGAAATTATATCAGCACTAAGAACATGTTCCAAGAGTCGATCAGATTCTTTTTGTAAAAATTGATTTCTACGTTTTTGTTTTAAAATCGCTTGTTCAGATTCTTGAAAAGCATTTATAATGGTTTTGACTTCCCTGTTAAGTTCCTGTTCCCATTTTATAGCATATGAATGCAAGCGTTGAAGACTTGGAGAAAATTGTGTTTGAAACATTTCCCTTCTTTCTTTTGCAACAGGGGAAAGAAAGTTGGCAACAGTGATTTCAACAATTTTATCAACAGCATGTTCCAATGATTGAAATTTCATCCGTGAATGATTTATAGTATCGAAATAAAGTAGAATCACTTAACATGCTTAGCTTCTTTTGGAAATCATTGTTATGTTGAAGTATAGTGTCTAAGCATGTTTCATGATCTGCTTTTGTTTTGAAACGATTGAGTTGTGATTTACAATGCTCAAGTGCCCGTGTTAATGCCACATTCTTGTCTCTCAACTTTGCATTCAGTGCTTGACACTGGATATTTTGATTTTGGCTAGTCATAAGTAACATTCTCCATTCGGCGTCTGGATCAGGCAAAGGTTCATGTTGTTTAATTTGATCATTGTTATCATGTGCAATGGGCGTAATTGTTTCATGAAATGTAACAACTGGGTTTATTGGATCATCATCAAATAAGACCACTGTGGACATTTGATCAATTACGTGAGTAGGTAACATAGAATCAGATTGAACAACTTGTTCCTCTTCTGAGACTGAAGCAGAAGGAGAACCAATGTCATGTATCAGGCATGGATTATAATCATCTACCTAATACAGATCATCAGTGTCATAGATTGGACTGGAATCACTTACCTGGAGTTCCTGTGTGTCTGCCATTAGTAGCATAGCATCAGTTCCATCTGAGTCATCCAGGGCAGGAGCATAAGAGGCGTTGTTTGTCACTGTGTGATCAATCTCAGGAGTAGAGTTGCCTGCTTCATTGCAAAGAGCTGAGAGATTGTAAAACCCCCAAAATTCGTACAGCGGAAGACTTAACAAGTTTTCGGGGTGCTACTACAATGGGTAGACATCACAAGTATAGATAACGAGATAGTATGTTTTTGAATGTAAAGAAAACCCATCATTTGATTGTAAGGGTTTACATTCGTCAAAAATAGTAGAGGAAAGCCCATAAAGGAATAAAAGGTAGATCCTCATAGTAAAATCAGAGTTCTTTTCGATCCTTCAGACACACCAGTTGCCAAGCCTCCAAATGTAAGTAAGTCATGCTAACACCTTAGATACCTGAGAAAGACATGCTAAAAATCAGCAACGCTGGTGAGTTCATAGGTTTAAGGTTAAAAGAATACGGGACCTGAAGAGTTTAGTGCTATGTGTAACTAGGGCAGGCATAGACATCATAATCCAACCTCATCATAATCGCAATCAATAGTTTATCATCTTAGGCAAGATGAATGGTCATAGTGAGCGGGCCCCTCAACGGTCACTAGTCAGGCCACAGTAAGGAACCACCCATTACTGCCCCGAATCTAGGCCGTAGCAGAGTCTATTCCAAACTAGGGTCAAAATGCCCTAGATCTAGGTCAACATCTACTTCCGTCTAGCCTAAAAACTAGTCTACACAATAGCAAAACGATTAAAACGATTAAAATACGAGTAAAAGTGGGGCTATGAACTCACCTCAGGTCCAGCAAATAGCACAAATATCAACAGAAGCAAAGAAAGTATCAACTATCATGCAATGGCGACTACTGACTCGACACTACCTAATAATATCAATACGCCTCAGTATAAATCTCAAATAAATACTTTCCAATCCCGAACGTATTCCATTTTACTTTCCGAAATAACTTTGGGAAATCATTTGTTAGTGTTTGGTATCGTTTGGTATCGTCGGATGTGTGAGTGTGCATTAGAGACAAAGTCTCGACTCAAGTGAACTCACGCCAAATAAGTACCTCAATAAAGATCATAGATGCATAAATCACGAAATCACATAACGGCATAAGCCTCAAGTAAACCAAGTAGTTCACATATGCACATATCCGCATTCAAGACATATAGCATTCCAAAACCATGTTGCACATAAAGGTCAAGGTCGAATGATATGACCTCATGAGTCGCTAAGTCATCGTATGAAGGGTTGATTGCTTATCAAATTCGTTAACTCGATAAGTCCAACCATTTACCGATTACTTATTGATCCCCAAGTTATATCATACATATATATTAGTCATAGGATGTATTTCTCGTTAATGTTGTCGCTTAATATTCTTATTGAGCTCCTATTGGACTCGTAGTCCAATAGGTCCAACAACAATATTAATGACCTATCAACGTTAAATAAATCCGAAACTTTACTACTAATAGGGTAAACTTAGTTATCACAAGAAGAAAATTGGCTTTGGACTAGTTTAGCGTGCACTCGGATATTTAATAATTCACGTCGAAGAAATCATTTGTTTTTGAAAACCATTATGGTCCTTATTCAAGAACATTTCCGTTATTAAATCGTAATGCAAATTCGTTAGATATTCATTTAATAAGGTTCCGATAAATATTAATCTAACTTAATAGTTAATAGTTATCGTTACGTTATTATTTATTTATTACGTTACTTATTTATTATATAAGTGGTTATATATATACATGTTTACACACATATATATATTTAGACTCATATTATATATAAGTTAATCGTAATAAACGATATTAAACGAATTATTATTTATTCGAATCCACGTGTCCGAGTAATGACTTCCCGGTCCACATAGCTAGTCAAAGTCCAAAGTCCATGTAACGGCATTGTTGAAGCCATCCAAGACTAGGGAGTCAAGGCGACCTCAACGTGCACAAAGTCTCAAAGAATGTATCGTCATAATATAATCAATCCAATATATCCCGATATCCAATTCACACTTCACAACTACAACAATGAGGCCGTCTACGGCTCTCGTACTAACCTATCTCCGTCACTCTAAAAGTTCTCATCCTTATAACTCCGGTATATCACAACCAAGCACTTTATTTCTCAATATTACGTCAATAATACACGTTAGTCACAATATATATGTATATAGCAACATGTAAACTCATAACCAATTCATATAACCAACATACCACATTATCACCTTATGACATTATTTCATATAAATACTCAACACTAAAATTCACATACCAATATCATTAATTTTCATCAACCCTTTATATATATATTTATTCCAAAACAATATTTACCGATTAACATTAATACTCATGAACCCATATATATATCTATCGCCAAAACTATATTTCACCTTAACAATATATTTCGTCAAAACTATTAACCCATATTAACCATGTTTCATTACCAACATTTACTCATTAATGCCAACTATACCATTGTCCATATATTTCAACGTAATCCATAATATCACCAAACTCATTTCATATATCGCCAAACCATTTATTCATCAACTCATATATATATATCTTTCGACAACTTATTTCATATTTAACCAATATATCACATTGTCACGTTATAACATTATTCCACATAACACGCTTCGACAATCAACATATACCATAAACCAATATATTTTCTGTTAACCCAACTTGCATATAACCAACTATAACGTATTTAGCAACAACAACCAATAACATTTAGTGATACGCATATAACCATTTAAGCATCAAGAACTACCAATTTAACATGTTACCGAGACCAAGGGTCTCGGCTATGACCCATTCGATCCAAACTACCCTTGCCGTGGCCTTGAGGTCGCGGCTTGGGGCTCACCTCGGCTAGGCCGAGCCTACAAACAAACCAAACACACCCAAGAGTGTCTCGGCTACAAACCAAACTATCTAAACATCAAATTTACCTCATAAATCATTAACCCAAGTACCAAGGTTCATCAAACATTAAACAAAATTCAATAACCATTCATTTTAGCACCCAAGAAATAACCAAACACACCCAAAACGTGGGTTTGACCACGGATTGACCACGGATCCGAATCCAAACACCCTTAAATCGATACCAAACTTGATTATCTTATGTTTTTATTAACCAAAACTCATTAATATATGAAAACCCATTTAGTTTTATACCCAATATCAATAGATCTCACAAGTTTGACTCGGTTTTGAGTCAAACCTTCAAGAAATATCCATTTTCTTACCTTCCCACTTTAGATCTATACACTAGAAGCAAGGAAATGAAGATGGTGAAGATGTAGGTGGCGGGGTATGTTTAAAATAGATGATGGAGGTCGTTTTTGAGCGCGTGAGTGGTGGTGAGTGATTAAGGAGATGAGATTTAGTGGTTTTGGAGTGGTGGCGTTGTTGTGGTGGCGGCGGTGTGTGGTGTGGAGGTGGTGGCCGGCGGCGGCATAGAGAGAGAAGAGAGGTGGGAGGTTGAAGATGATAAAATGAATGAGTAGGGTTAGGGCAAGGGTATTATACCCGAATTTTGCAAAATAGTCCTTATGTTTTGTATATTTATTAAAAGGGTGTCGAAACAAGGACTCTCGATGTAATATGTATCAACTCTCCCGTAAACATATATATGAACTCACGAAAAATATTAAACGTTGCCAATATAAGTTTTAATCACCACCGATCACTCCAAACACGTTTTTCTATAAAATTTGATAATAAACACGTCTATGAAATAAAACGTAACCGTTTCTTATTAAATCCCGACTTTTACTTTCCGAGCTCATTTTTAAATTTCGAACGTTCTCAACACGCGATTAAAGATACGTCATCATCTTTAAATAGATTTTCCACCAAACGTAATTATAAATATGTCTCTATTTATCTCGCGTAACAAAACTTGATATATATTTCATATCATTAGGTTTCCTAGTGCCAGAGTCAAAGTAGTGCCTAATTTAACGCCATAGAAATGGTCTAACGACAATTATTCCACACAAATAAATCAACGATACGCATCACATACCACATAATCAATCACCAATTCTCATAATTTCTGAAAAACCGTTTCAATAATATTAACAATTCATTTTATTTATAATACGGCATTTTAAATCCGGTTTCCAATTTTACCAGTTGCCACAGAGATAGGCTTGTAGATAATATGCACTTCCATGAGATTTTCCAGATGTCATTTCCACGTTTGTAGTATCATCTTCAAGCTTCACAAGATTTGTCAGACGTGATTCCAGATAGCTATGAAGTGTGACAGGTGGAGCAGGGAGAATGCTTTTCATGAACTTTCTTTGCAGACATGACGATAGTAGCTGATTCATTCTGATTTCATGGTGTGACTGATGCATGAATTCAAGACATTTCCACATTGCATGAGCACTGGCGTCAAAGTCCAATGTAGAGTAGATGGAGCTTGGAAGACCTAGAATGATGTACCAACTAGCTTGGTGATCAGCAACATGTTGATCTAGGTCAGAGCCAGTCAAAGTATCTTTGGTTTGTAGTTCAATGAACCCTGTTGAGTCAGCAATGAATTTCATTTGATATGATCCTTGAAGAATGGATTTCAGTATGAGATTAGCTTGTGGATGATCGGCAACCCATTTTAAGAATCGTCGTTTCCATGTAGTGTAGTTTCCAGGTAACAACATAGGAGGATTTGTTTCATTACCAAAGAGTAAGACATGACGAGGGTCGGTGCTGTGACGTGGAGTATAAGGAGAGTTTGAGTACGGTAGTTGAGACATGATGAAAGACTTGTGTATGAATGGATCTTGTAGAAGGTATAAGTGTTATGCCAATTCTCAAAAACATTCCCAAGTGTGTAGGTTGAATATCTCGAAAGTCAGTAAAAGTCCAAAGATCTCGAAAGTTCTGTGATATGATCTCGAAAATAATCAAAGTTCTCGAAAGTTTACAAAAGTTCTCGAAAAATTAGGTTTTCGAAAAAATTGCAAGTTTTCGAGATCTCAGAGATTAGTGAAATCAGCAAAGTTCTCGAAAGATTATGAAAGGATTTCGGAAAACACCAAGGATTTCGAAAACAGAATATGATTTCGAAAAGTTTGTGAAGTTCTCGAAAGTTTCACAGTTTCGAAAAAAATGTACCAAACTTTTCGAGATTATACAAGCTCGAAAATATCCAACGAGTCGAAGTGTTTTCTTTCTTATACAAGAGAAAAAAGCATTGAGTAAGCAACGGAAACACCTTTGGAGCAAATATTAGAGTTCTCGAAAGTTTGGGGATAAAAGATCTCGAAAAGTTGGCAAAGTAGGGCAGTTTTTGTTTTTGTAAAAAGCAAGCCAAAATCACGTTTTTAATCCAAGATTCTTGTACAACTAACCATAAAATGATAAAATCTTAAAGAAATTTGCAAACTTGAACCACTTTTCAAAATTTTGAAAGTTTTCGAAAACTAGTACAAGTTTCGAGTATGATATTTTTTGAAAAAAATTTGAAACTTTGTTGGTTGTTTGAGTTTGTAGCACAAGTTTGAAGACAAAGATGTGATAAAAACACGAAACAAACAAGAAAGTAGCAAACTTTTGCAAAAAATAACGATTAAAATCAAAGGTTTTGGTTCGTACACTACAAAAACAAAAGATACACCTTCTTCTAGCGATTGATACCACTTGTTAGGTCACCATATTGTAAACACAAGTATAGATAATGATAAAAATAAGATGAGAAATAGAGTTTGGTTGATTAGATCAAGTAATAAAGATAAAGAGCAAGAGTTTCCTTATGATATTGAAATAACCAACAAGTATAATGAAATACATGATGTCTTATTTATAGGTGAGGACTAGGGTAACACTCCCTTCCTCCCTACTTTGTCTAAATCGTGGGCTTTATGGCCCATTGGACGTTTACATGGACTTCATTCATAACTTAAATAAACTTAATATAGTAGCAACCTATTACATGTACTGAAATAACCGAGACTTGATAAATAGTGATAAACTTAGATCCTAACAGGAAGTTTCAAATCGAATACATGAACTCGTCCAATGCAATAACCAAATCAAGCAACCAAAGTTGTTATGTACAACCTATGCAACCTTCTTATATGCCTTATTCCGAACAGTACTAGGGGTTGGACAAAAGCAACCTGGATGATGATGAAAGAATTTATGGTGAATTGGAGATTTTGTTTCATAAGAAGTTAATAAGGTTGATGGATATCTCTTTGGAAGAATGGCTTGAACTCAAATATGGAGATACCGAATTTGCACCTATGAATGAAGTTAAACGTATAGTAACTTCATGGCTTACACGAAGTTTTAAAGAGCAATTCAACGAGTTCATGGAGATAAAGAAGAAAATGATTGGTAGTACTAGCTTTGACGTCAATTTCGATCCTAATGATGTTGATTTTTTGGATTGGTTAGCCAGTAAATTCAACAACCATAAAACCATGGATCGAGCTACTAAGAATGTACTATGGGTATATTGGATGAGAGGGGAAGATGAAGAAGTTGAAACCGACCATGATTCATCATGTAATGAATCCACTATTGAAGAAGTAATCATGGAACTATTTAGCATTGACGTTGATGTGTTTCACTACGAGACATCCTTATGCAAACAATACAAGGAATTTAATTACCTTCTTCAAATCGATGCTGATGTGCTCATAGGAGATCTTCCAGGATTCAAAACTTATGAAGAATTCAAAAACACCTGGTACTATGAGTGGAATGATCGAATACCATGGGTTTGGGATGAACCATGGCAATATGGGCATATCAATCACGCTTGCAAACCCTTCCGTTTCAAGAATGGAAGTAGTAAATGGCCAACTTGTGACTGGAAGAATGACGGAACTTGTAATGGGGGAAGCATAATTGGAATGAGAAGAGTTGGCAACGATGTTTACTTTGAAGACCATGATTGGTATGATAAAGTTGAGGACACCCCACGTAGAGCGGAAGCTTTAAAAGAAAAAGGGAGAATCAAATACTTAAAGAATCTAAAGGGAGCATCAAACACTACTTTCTGTGAATGGGTGCATAGAGAGTTTGATGACTACACAAGGCTTAATTGACGACTATAATGGGAATGAAAAGGAAGTGGGACGAGATCCAAGATTATTATCAATCAATTAATTTAGCAAACTATTATCCCGATGATGATAACGACGATTCACAAAGAAAATTAATTGAAGAACTTGATGGCTATTTATGTACGGATAATTATTCTAGATTTGTTGATAAAGACGAGGAAGAGTTCATCAAGAGAAGATGTCGACTACTTGGGATCCCTTATAATGACCCACCGATAATAATTTATGAAAAATTTGAAGTCATCAAATACACTTTGGTACCACATGAAGAATATGTTGCAACAAAGACCAAAGAATATATTAGATTAGATCGATCCGAAGAGAATGTTGCAGAACTCTATGGTAACATCTTTCAAATGAAGGAAGAAGGATGGCACGTTGCAAGAGTAAAATAGGAGCTGAACGTGAGTCTAACTTGAAGACTCTGGAATAAAGACAAGTGCTGACCGGGAGACAACTCGGAACTTTTTATCTATTTTTCTGTTTCAAGTCGAGTCTGTCAGACCTGCAGAGGATGCGGCACATCTCCACCATGGAATGCGCCGTATCATCTGCACTGGTCATATCTTATTTTATTTTTCTGCATTTTTATTTTTCGACTTTAAAACATTCTGTCAGTTTATTTAATGCGGCGCATCCCTGTTTAACGATGCGACGCATCTTTTATTCTGATTCGTATTAATTCCAGGCTCGATACGGCGCATCTTCTTCCATAGGATGCGGCGTATCGACTGACCTGATGATTTACAGTTTTATTTTTTAGGTTTTATTTTCACTAACTACTAATGTATTATGCAAGTTTGAACCTTCTTAACTCAGGTGTGTTAAAGTCTAGGTGGTATTATAGATTCCCGCACTTTTTGTGGAGACATCATTTATGAAGCTTAAACGTTCTAATCCACAAGAAAGTTGATTTTTGCTCGTAAACGCATAATGGAGGATCATTCCGAGAAAATATCAGGGAAGTTTTTCTGTTCTAATTCTTTTATTTTCCAGTTTTTAACCTTTAAAACAAACAACGAGGACGTTGTTTAACTTAAGTGGGGGGATGGAGAATTAGAACACTTACTTGTCCAAGCTTTTTCAAAATATGCTTAAAATGCACTTAATATATCAAAATTTAAAAATGTTTAGCATGTTTTTGTTTAAGTCTAAATTACATAGCCGCACACATAACATTATTTTTGCCTAAAATCAAAAACTTTAGTGTGCTGGCGACTTGTAAACTTTAGAACTTGGCTTGTATACTATTCGAGACCACCATAATGTGTATTATCGATATATTTAGAGTGACTTGTGTAACTTGGTAAATTCTAGGATTACACCCAAAAAGCCTTTAAATATTTTGTGAGATTAACTAACTACACTGGTTAGTTAACCCCCGTATAATCCCTTTTGTTTACTCTCATTTTTAGAGTAAGATACCCCTAGAAAAACCCTCAGCACCTTTGTTAAAATGTTTCGTTACATCCTTACACCTTAGCCTACCCTGTAGATTGAAATCCGTGGTTAGTTAATTTAGGCAAAGTGTGTTTCCTTACATTACCTGTGTTTGGGTGCGTAATTCATTATCTTTGGTTAGGTTGGGAAATTGCACAATGCAATTGGAGTGAAAGTACATATTGTATATTTTTAGTTTATTTTTCGTGTGTTTACTACTTTCACTATTACAGTTATTTCTGAAAGTTATGAAAAGTATGGAAAAATTATCCCGAAAAATCGTGATAGAAAAAGTCATGAAATTTTACACAGTTGGAAGTTTGTTTTAACCAACTTATGTAAAGTTTTGTAAAGTGGAGATATCACCACTATCTGTTGTTGTATATTATATTTATGGATTGAATGGGAGTTGGCCGTTACGGGAACGCCAACTAAGGTTATTCTTTGTTTAAGATTTTATTGAGTATAATTCGTGCCTACCTAAAGCGTAAGTTACATGAGTCAAAAGCGTGAGTTGTTCAATGATATGAGTCTTATTCATTGGATGGTTGGGAACGTAATTAACCACACTTAGGATTTTAATCTATTTGTTTTGTTTATTTATTTTTATTTTACACCAATTTACATCCCAAATATTATCCATACCCTATATCATTCTTCATCCAAACCTTTGATTTATTTGAGATTAGGGATTTGAGCAATCTTAAGTATCGTAGTTGTGGATTCGATTATGTATTTATGATTTTGTCGCCCTATTTGATATAATATTATTGGTGAAGATTACTTGGTCCTATCTTTAGCCTATTCGAGTTAAGGAATTGAGCAATTGCGAGTATCGTGGTCGTGGATTCGATCATGTATTCGTAATTTTGTTGCCTTTTCTGAAATATGAGATCGATAGATATTAAAAAGGATGACCAACCCTTAAACCAACAAACCTTTTTTACCACTTTAGACTTGTTACTCCTTGGCTTTAGTGGGGGAGATGCGTATACTTGTCAAGCTTATGATAGAATATTCGTCACAACTAGCAACTAAACGATTTAGAATTGTTTTATATTGAATGATTATTTTGTTTCTACTTCGTTAAGTGGTTGGTTGTGTGATTATGATGAAACGAATACGTGCTTAATTATTAAAAACAAATCCTAATACCTTTTAGGATACATTTTCATAAGATTAAATCTAAGGTTTACTTGGGGACAAGTAAAGTTCAAGTGGAGGGATATGTGATGAACTCAAGTAAGTACATTTTATCATCATCATTTATCCTATTTATTTAACTTGTGTTACTTTATTATGTATGAGAATCGGTGCTTTAATGTTTACTTTAGTGATTCTCAGATAAAACAGGTAAAAGGTGAAACTTAGCGATTTTGGACCAATTATGGAACAAAATGAGCAAGATGTCAAAAGTCTACTGAAACCAAGAAGATGCGCCGTATCTCACTCAACAGATACGCCGCAATATCATACTTAGATGAATTCGAAGACCATTGCCTGACTTTGAAGAATGCGCCGCATGGAATTATACCATGCGCCGCATATGAAACTTCGGTCAAAGAAGAAGATCAAGCTCGTTGTAATCCAGATACGCCGCATTATACAATTGACATACGGCGTATCACCATCAAGACTTCACCAGAAACAATCCAAGACAACTGAAAGATATGCGCCGCATAAAGATTCAAATTACGCCGCATCTAAAGGTGGTGTACGAATATTCTAGAATATAATAAGCTTGGACCCCACGCGAAGTTACGTCAATGCGCTGCATCTGCTCATTACATGCGCCGCATCGAATCCTCAGACAGAAACTATAAATACCCCAAGACCTAGACAAATTTGGTGTGCACCACAACCCTAAGGAGTCGAATTCAGACGAACAAGCAACACAAGACACGCCCTAAACGAAGATATTAGAGCTGTAAGAAGGTCCTGCATGTATTCAATTCATTAAGTAGTTTTGTTTTATTGTAATAGTAAGCTTTAATTCATTAGGGTAGATGGTCGGTAGTATGTGAGTACACAAGATCATATGCCCGCCTTAAAATTGCTTTCCCATCAATTAAAGTTTATATGTTTGATGTCTTTGGTGAATTTATATTAGTGCATTGATAACCTCTATGTCTAGCTGAGCATTGCTTGGGCTGCCATACCCCTTCCTCGCCTATTTAATCTGATGTCTTTGGATAAATAGGATAGTCATAAGTAATAATTAAGGGTTTACCCGCTGATATAATGAAACCAACTAGAAAGATTTAACTATATACACTACATATAAAACTAGCAATAAAACAAGTGACAAGTTGCTTAATCATCAGGACAGGTCTTCTTATAGTCTCTATTATCTATCTGTGTACGTGTGTGCTATTCGCTGATTTGTGCTCATTAGTATTTACTATTTAATTAAATAACCAAACTGTGCCAGTCTCTCAGGCTGAAACCCCCTTTCGTTAGATTAGACTGTAAAACTAACTTAGATATTAGAATACTGATTAGGATAACTAGATAATACGTTCCACTCTTAGTGATCGACACTCTACTTACCATTATATACAAACTGACCGGGTACACTGCTCGTTAAGTGTGTGTGTTATTGATAAGTCGGCTAAATATAAATGTAAAACTTGAGTAGGCATTAACACTGCTAAACCGCAACGACACATCACGCGCATCAGATACCCTAAAAAAATATATTAAATTTCTTTGAAGTTGCTAAAGTATCAAAAAGTATGGATAATTTGAAATGCAAATGGTACCTTCTGTCTGTCACTAATGAAGGTGAAGTTTGAATTGTCTTGCAAGTCTAGGTCTCCTTTTAAATGTTCCAAAAACCATGTCCATGAGTCATTTGATTCTGATTCCACAATCCCATAGGCCAAAGAATAGATGCCATTGTTTGGGTCTACACCAACTGCTGTTAACAATTGACCAGGGAATGGTCCTTTCATAAATGTACCATCAAAGCCAAGAAATTGCCTTATACAAGCTTTGAACCCTTTCTTAGCAGCTCCCAAACATACATAGATCCTCTTAAAAACCCTTGTTGGGCATATATGGTCTGCTTCACTTTCAACTCCAATTCTAACAGTTGTGTTAGGATTGGTATGTTGCAACTCCATAACATCCCTCTACTATTTACACTGAAGAGTGAAATCACCTCTAAGTTTATCAACTTCTTTAGCTTTTGCCCTAAATGCCTTCATCCTAGACACCTCCAACCTATATTTCTTTTGTAACTGTTCTTGAATAGCCCTCACCGGTACTTGTGTGTTTGTCTCTATCTGATCTGCTATCTGTTCTGAAAGAAAATCAGCAGTGCAATACTTGATCTTTCTAGATTGTAGACATTTATGGGTCATCAAATGTTTTCACCTTCCAAGTCTCATATTCTAATTTGGATACTTGTAAAACCCAAGGGCATTGATTGTCTGCTAGCTTTCTCAATTTAGGTTTCCCACCAACCTTTTTGGACTTTGCCTTTTTTAATGGACTCTCATGACCCCTACTTGATCCAACTGTATCTTTTGTCCATTTCACCTTTTGACTAGACCCACCTCCTGGACTTGACTGTCGTGTTTGACTAGGCCTAGTACCACTTGGCCCATCTTCTGCTTGACTACTAGGAAACACAGGTATTATCCCTTTATATTCAGTCCTTACTCTAACTTTGTTATTCTCCTTTAGATAAAGCTCTCTCCTAGTTTCAATAGAGTGTTTATGAATCAAATCCTTTACCTCAGCAGCACTACTAAACTCTTGCCCAACATAAAAATTAACCTTTTGAAGTCCACCGTCTACAAACTGACTCTCTCTCCTAAGCTTTTTATGTTTTGTTGTCCTAACCCTGTCTAATGGATCTTCATCAGAAGCACTCTCAAACTCATCATTGTCTAAACCATCAACTCACAGATCAGTATCAAATTCCTCATTTGCATTAAATTGTGATCTATACTCATTTCCCATTGTCTTAGCATTTGTTCTGTCAAAATCCTCCATGTCAACTTGTACATCAACAAACTCATTTTCCTAATCCACTAACACATCACTGTCTTCACCATCCCTATTTTCATTCTCTTTCTCTGTTACATCTAGTACCTCATCATCCTCTAATGCCACCCCTTTACCTTTACCAAGACTTTCAGTTGTATCATTCTTAGTTACATTTACTACTTCATCATCCTCTAAACGAAAAAAAGGATCAAAGTTATCTTCTCCCATAAAAGGATCAGGCACAGTGTAGAAATCCTGGGCAAACTTAGTTTAGGTTGTGGTTTTAGGTTGACTGCTTTCACCTTCATTCCTAGAACTACCTTCACCAGTCACATTTGCATTGTTCTCTTTTCATTCTAACATTAATTTATTTGCACAAGATCCTGAAACTGATTTGCTAGGTTTCTTGTTAAAAGGTTGTGCATACTTAGGTTTCTCATGAACTGGCAGTTCCACAATGGAACACCTTTTAGATGGTGTGTTATAGGGAGCCTCTATATAAGTGTATACAGTAGTCTTCCCATGTTCTATGAAGACCTCAATTAGCTTATATCCAACCTTAATGTATTCACCCAATTTTCTAACACCATCATCATTTCCTAAAGCATATAATCCTTTGTCTAAGTTCATATCAGGCCTAAGAAAACTGTAGTACATTATGGTTTTACCATTGAATTCTAATTTCATAACCATATCTTAAAGTCATGTATTGAGAACTCATCTGTAAGATATCACATATCATCAAACTCGTATGGTGTACATGGTTGGAGCATTAGAAGAAGAAAGAAAAGAAGATGAAACTTAGAGAGAGAAAGTAGAGAGAGAAAGAAGATGGCACCAAGAGAGAAAACCAAAAAAAAGAAAATAGATTATGAGAGGTGCACCCTCTCCAAGGATGGAGAGGGCCTTTTATATGTACATGGAGTTTTTGCCACTTGGGCTGCGGATCAGGTATACAGTGGGTAAAGACCCGTCCTTCTTCCGCGAATACTAACTATTCTAATCTACGTTTTACTAACTATTATAAATACTACGAGCTAAACAATGCTTAATCATACTTTGGGTGACCAAATCTTTCTTATAAAAAAATCGTATTCCTAACAATCTCCCCCTAAGGGAGGTCACCCCTGAAAATAAATCATGAATTCTTTCATTGAGATCTTTGTAGATACTTTCGTAGCTCGTAGTTGTTGATTCTTCATTGATAAACGACTCAAGATGACTTCTTTGATGTATTGGATGATCTTTGACTTTGTTCTTCGTTCTTTATCCAAATAATTAGCTTCAAGTCATCTTTGAGTGGATGTGTCTCTTTGTGATGTTGTAGTAGTCTTTTTGTTGTCATGCTTGCACTTTTCTGGATCATGATCTTCTGCATCAGAGTTGTGGAAGCATAGATGAAGCTCATTCCTTGATCATGATATCTTTAGATTCGATGTTGAAGTGTAAGCATGAGATGACGAATCGGCATCTTTTCCGCAATCGGCATCAATCATCGGCTTCTTTGTCTCTGATGTGAGTACGCCTTTCCAACATGCCCATACATCTTTGTTGAGTAGATTTTCACGGTTGAACAGTTCTGACGACTCCTCTTTCGATGTTGGTATGAGCATGTGGAACTAGAGTGATGGTGGTGAACATGATAAGTATGGTATGTTGAGCTGCATAAAACTTTGTTAGTAATAAACATACCGGCACTTACAAGTTCGGACTTCGAGATCGTCAACAGCATAGTGTGAAGACTTTCTCTAATCCTTACCAAGGTCGTTCCTAATCGGATGCCCCCGAAAGGGCTTTCACTGACATACCGTAGTACACCAACGATTAGGTGAGTCGCTGTAGATCACCCCACGACTGTAGACCTTTTGGAACACCACCGTACACACTAAGCGTAATCCACAAGAGATTACCGAAGTGACATGCTGTCAGGGCTGTTTGATGTTGACCCTGGCAGGAGTTTCCACTCAATCATTGGGAAATACATGAGTATATTCCCTCATAAGTGTTCTTGGCAGATTGCTAAGATCTGCGTAGGACTCAAAATATTACATCTGGTGTCCTTAATGTTGAACAACCAGTGTAGAAGTATCAAGTGTTCCTATGAGATCTTTTGATGCGTCTCTTGGCTCTAGACTCAATAAGTGCACATTGTTTATCCTATTCGGAGACTAGGGAGGGATCTCCTGGTTCAATTTCAACTAGCTCTAAGAGACAAGTCGATAGATTACACCGGTTCCCCTTGAGAATGAAACAAGCTCTTTTAAGAGAACTTGAGTGGCTGGAAGGTTTAGTGCAGTGCGTCACTGGTCCATGACGTCTTTTCTTCAATACCGATGTTACCTTAGTTACAATCAGTAGCATATGAGTTGAACCCGGTTTCTGCCCTAAGGTTGAATAATTGGAGGGCTATTTCTTTTCACCCTTTCTTATTTCATTTCTTTTTAATTCTTCAACCCCTTCAGTGCTTACCGAGACTTCATCACTAGAACCTTGTTGGGTTTGTTCCAGTCCTAGCTCAGTCTCAGTCGGCACTCTTCCCTTTCTCACTTTTCTCCTTTTTACAATCATTCCTAAGGACTTCTAATCTATCTATTGGATTGTCCCTGGGAAGATCCCTCCGGTTCTGGTGGATCATGGGAACATATACCTAGCCTTACCATCCTTATAACTCCATGCATTAAATTAAAGTGGTCAGTCTTTTGGTATCTTTCCACAATCGCCAAATAACCAAATCATTGAAAATTCTTCTCTCAAAGTGTTTATGATAAGGAAACACATTTTGTTAACACTTTGAGAGTTTTATCATTTTTCAAATGCTCCCCCTTAACATGTGCTCATAGGTAAAGAAAGAAATTTGCACATGTCGGGGTGAGTTGCACTTATTTGAATTGATCGGCTCTTAATAGACATATACCCGAGGGACACGTTTACGTTGCTTAGTTAAAGGGATCCATTATCAGCTTTTAGGTGATAACTAGCCCTAATAACTAACTTGAAGTTGTTAACATTCCTTAAAAAGGAAGTTAGACCCGTCAAAGTATATATCTAAGAAGAGTTTCTCGAAACGGTACTTTCTACTTGGACCAGTCCTCTTCGAGACACGTTTACATCACTGGTTAGACCAGCTTGAAATTATTACCCGGCCAGGACTAGTCTTTTCGATTCACGACTTTTCATGTTTCGTCAATTCATGAGTCAAATTCTGAGTCATAAGCAATTCACGGTTTCTACTTGATATTGTAAAAACACGCGAAAGACTCTTAGCCACTTGCTCCCCCTCAACATGTGCACATTGATTGAATCAATTTTGAAAGTTTTTAAAACTTTGGCACATACGGGTGAGCTTACACTTGAGATCATGATACACCATTTAATTCACATGCTCCCCCTCAATATGTGCTTTGTTTATAATCCAAAATCTTTAAAATTTTAGCACATACGGGAGCGTTCTTTTGAGTCCAAAAACATCTTTTTAAGTCCAAAAACATCTTTTGAATCCAAAACCATCCTTTTAAGTTTCAAAAACATCACATTTAACTCAGTTTTCATATTTAAATCACATTCTCTCCCCCGATCATAAAATTTCAAATCTTTTGAGATTTTGTGATCCCAATTGATTTAAATGATTTTCGAAGAAACTTTGGAGAGAAATGTGATAAAATTTTAAATGTTTACTGATTTTGAGACACTTTTTGAGTTTCACTGATGCTGGTGCACAAAGTTTTTAAAGGTGCAGAAATTTTGAGCAAATACGCTCCCCCTCAATTAATGATCCATTTTCAATTTTAACGTTTAGTAGTCATTAAGTTGAGCGGTAAGGTATTTGAGAAAATTTAAGTCTGATGGCCACCTTGTACACCACAAAATCTCTTTTGAAGAATTTTAGAAGAAAGAGATTTTGGGAAAAGAAGACTTCTCTTCTTTTACTAGAAAGGTTGCACTGAAGCGTACAACATTTCGATTGTGCAAGGATGTAAAGTAATCTATGCCCGGATGTAGTTCATCCGTTGTTAGGAACAATCGTCTTAATGGTGTCAAAGCGGTGACGCGTTTTCCTCGTATTTGAAGACCGGGTTGCTATCTGAAGTAATAGCAAACCATAATTTTACGAACGGGTTATAGTCTGAAATAACTGCAAGCCATATAAGGCATGTTTTGAAATCATTTTGAACTTCTGTTCGAACTTCATCTAAAGACCCGTGTCATTATTAAATGACATTTCTAGGACCGTAAATGTTATCGATGCCAGAAGACATGCCTTAAGAAAACTATATTTTTTGTATTTTCTGGTTTTTCTGATTTTTATGGTTTTTATAGGATTTATATTTTTGTATTTTTCTTATATGGGTTTTATATATATATGCAAGGATATTTGAAGCGAATCGATTACTCCTCATTCTCTTCCTGAAGACTTTTGAGTGATACTGGCATGAGATTCTCCATACCAAGTTGCTAGAGAATAGATCGAAACCGTTCTCCAGGAAGTGCTTTAGTGAAGAAATCTGCCAGCTGAAACTCTGTCCTTGCGAAGTGAAGTTCCACCACATCACTGGAGAATCCATTTGCCCAACTTGCAGCATCGGCGAGAAACATTCTGATAACTTTGATAGAAACACTCTGAGTGAACGATTCCTCAAAATCAATGCCTTTCTTTTGATGATAACCCTTAGCAGCAACCCTTGCCTTGTGTTCAGAACGTCATCATGCTCATCAGATTTCACTTTAGGATCCATCTAAGAGCAATAATCATTGTACAGTCTGGAGATGGTGCCAATTCCCATACTTAGAGACGATAGAATTGTATGGAATTATAAAAGCACCATAAGGCAAGTGTGTCCAGATGCCTTCGAGTGGACACCGGTTGAGTAGAATTCCCATTATAGTGAAGATCATGTGGTTGTGGGTAGGACACTGATGTGCTTGTGTTAAGATCTCCTGAAGAAGAAGCTTTAGAAGAAGATTCAGGAGCAAATGTGTCTTTGAACGGAGCAACATCAGGTGGAGCATCAAAGCTTTTGAGGTCAACATCTCTTAAACTTTTACCACCAAAGCTTTTGAGGCTCCTGAATGATAATGTGAAGTAGTAGATGCCATGATATAATCTTAAACGGGATTTTACAACTCTTGTGACTTAAACCGAGAGATCGATTCTCTCCCGGGATTTTACTAAAGTCAACAAAAGAAACCGAAAGATGTAATATGTGAGTTAGACTTAGAGTGAGATCTTGGATAAGTCACAATTAGCACTAAGTGTCAAGTCGCGACAAGTCAAGTTACAATAGATCCGATCGTAATAAGTCAAGTTGTAAGGATTAATTCACAACGTCAAATTACAAACAGACTAATCGAAACGACTTAAGTCACAACAATTCACCAAGCGCAGGTAGTTAACAAATTACTAGAATCTCACAGCTGAGTTAATCACTAGGCACCACCAAATCGTCGAATTTTAGCCTCCTCATTATGAAGCTTTGGTAGCTCAGCAAGGTATCATCTCACGCTTGAATAGTTCTTCTCATCTTTCTTCTAGCTGAAGGCTGGATTAATGCGTACCACAAGTATCCAAAGACCACTTCCCCCAAGTAGTTGAAATGATGCAATCAGTCTCATTATCTGAAGCTCAAAAACCCGAAGCACACTTGTACCTCTTTTATCATCAGAAACTGTTTCTTACATCTCTTCCCCCACGTAGTTGGAATAATACACCGAACGCCATGAGTTAAGACACTGATTATCTCTTCGGTTATGACATTTTTCTTCCCGGCATAACATCAATTAAGACGAAGTATTAAGTTCATCACGTGTACTCTTTATGCATTCAAATGTATGTCTCTTTTCTCCCTTGCTGGTTTTGATACCTCAGAATCAACAACACATTTTTGCACAACTACTTGAAATTTTGTGAGAAGAACAACATTTGCTTAGATGTATCCTGTGAGAATCAACTGCTACAGAAACACTCTCTGACTATCATTATCAACCCTTATATTCAGTCGGCTATTGCTATGACCACTTTGTGAAGTAAACCCGATATTCCCAACTTGAAAATGAAGTAGAATTCCCCGTTCTTGTGACTTAAGCTTGCACTAATGTATGACAAAGAGCGGTGTAGAGAATTCATGCAACATCAAATCCCTAAGTACTCTATACTCTTCAACCCGCCAACCATCAAGTATAAGACGTACATCACCTCTTGTTTACCGACAACTCCGTGTGAGTTGTGACACTGAATGTGATAGTTATTTTGTGGTAATAGAAGAGAAGAATTACCAAAATAACTAGATATCCAAGTCTTCATCAATGTAGAGATTTAAAGCTCGAACAAGGATCATCAAGATACTAAGTACACTTACCCGTGAAATTTCACTTCAATCTCAAATAAATAATACCAAATAAGCATTGTGATCGCTATACATTCCATTTCCAAATACTTAGCCGACATTTTTCTTTATATTCTTGTTGATTTACCGAGTGCACATTAGAGGAAACAACAATTTGTGAAGAAAGGGATTCTTCAGAATCTGGTTTTGGGAAAGGAATACCTAAAGACGGATTATTATTCATGTGCAGCATCAATATCATGATAGTCATCATCAACACCTTGAGGAATAACTGGAGATTGGGTTTCGTGAGTAGTCTGATAAATACTTCTAAATGATGCATCTTGATCAATGAGATTGAAGAAGGTGAACTGGTTGAGTCAGCAGGAACCGGAACAGGAGCTTCAAGAACTATATGATCAACATTCTTTGAAGCTTGGAAGTATTCATCAAACATAATCCCAGTCATCCTTAGTGAGTACAACATTAGGTGTTGGAGGGGAATCGTATAACCATTCTTCAACATCGATCAACATGCGGTATATTCATACTTCTCCCCCTCAAAAATTGCATACAAGGTTTGCCATTTTTGATTGAGTAGCAAGTGAATAAGAATATAATCAATCATGTAGTTTATTCACACTTCTCCCCCTCAAAAATTGCATACGAAGTTTGCCATTTTTGATTGAGCATGTGAATAAGAATACAATTAATCATGTAGTTTATTCACCCTTCTCCCCCTCAAAAATTGCAAACGAGGTTGCTATTTTTGATTGAACAAGTGAATGAGAATTTGATCAATGATAAGTAGATCCACTTGATGAATGAACGAACATGGAGAAAGCATGAAGCATGTTGTTGAAGATGATCAAAACTAAGAAGATTTCTCTTCTTCCGAAGATAAGGCGCACTGAATCGTACACCTTTCTTTTCATTGATGAACGGGGCCTGAAGTGTTGTCAGTAGACACCATAATGATGAAATTTAGACCCGAGGCTTGAACTGCGGTGTTCAAACGTCATAGTCATTGAAGAACGAGGCCTGAACTGATGTATTCAGACGTCTTAGTCATTGAAGAACGAGGCCTGAACTGATGTATTCAGATGTCACAAAGCACATGCATCAACATCGACATTCCAAAACCCTTGAAGCTGGAGAAATGATTGCTATAGGCCTCAAGACTTTGAGTTTTCTCATATAGTGAATGATTGATGTACTTGCAACTAAGTAAGGACTACCTGCACTAACATCACAAACTTGATTGCATATAAATGGGTTAGTGACAACAGTATTCAAACCCTTAGGGGTTATATGGTCAACCATGCCATTATCTTCAGTGAGCACCTTTCCGGTAGGAACCCACTTAAGTCCAACGTGCTTGAAAATTCTACCGGTTGGAACCCACTTATGGCAAGTTCTGGGATTACTCAACTTCTTATGCATAGTGGAAGGTTTATCAATATTCCTAGACTCCAAAGATTTAGGGGTTGGTATCCACCTAGGAGAATTTTTCGGTTTGTTTTGCTTCACATGCATTGTAGGTGACTTACAATAAACCCTAGACTTGGCAGGTTGAACCTTAGCATTGTTCCTCAATACACTAGGAGGCATTCTATAAGGTTGAGAACCTAAGATACCATCCTTTTGAAGTAGAGCCCTTTTCCTAGCCTTTTCTAGATCATAGTCCTTTTGAGCCTTAATGCTTGGTTTCGTCACTGTTTTGGAACTATACCTAGAGGAGCTGGGAGCAGTAGTAACTAAATGTTGAGGTTTTGCAGAGCTAGAATCATCAGATGTTAGGAATACGATTTTTGTATAAGAAAGATTCGGTCACCCCAGATATGATTAAGCATTGTTTAGCTCGTAGATGTTATGTTAGTTAGATAAACGTAGTTTAGAAGTAGATTAGTTCGCGGAAGAAGGACGGGTCTTTACCCACTGTACACCTGATCCGCAGCCCAAGTGGCAAAACCCATGTACATATAAATACCCTCTCCATCCTTGGAGAGGGTAAGCCTTCTCATAATTCTATTTTCTTTTTTTTGGTTTTCTCTCTAAGGCTTCACTTCTTTCTCTCTCTAGATTTCTTTCTTTCTTTCTTACATCCAACGAACCAAACCACAAGATTAATCGTGTTTGTGATGTTAGCTAGTGTTCTACAATTGGTATCAAGAGCCATGGTTACACCCTAGGGATCATAGAACTTGTGGTGTATGGTTTGTTTTGGTTTCTACTAGTTTAGGGTGGTTTTTACTCATTTTGGTGCTAGTTCGTGGTGTTTCTTGTGATCTTTCTTGTACTTCAAGGATTAGAAAGGTTAGATTCATCTAGTTTATTAGTTGGTTGGACTACTGATGAGTGCTCAAACACTCATCATTTTTGGTCAAATCCGAACTGCAAAAACATCTGAAAACACGCAAAAACGCATCAAAATGCAGAAAATATCCAAGGATCGTGTTTTATATGTCTCAAATGCAAAATATTTAAAAACGAATGAAAAACGAACAAAGTTTACACATTTGGCAGTTTTAGTCCCCTAACTTTCAAAGATTGTCAAAGTTAGTCCCTAGTCAAATTATTTCAAAGAAAAGTCAATTTAAGTCCTTGGAAATTCAAAAATGTTCAATATTGATCCTTGGATAAAAGTTTTCACAAATTGACAAACAAGGCCCCTCAACTTTACAAACTTGGCAATTTTGGTCCCTGGGGTTTCAAACTTTAGAAAATCACATTTTTTGTCCTTGGGTTATTCACAGATGGCAAGTTTGGTCCTTATAAGCACTTGGGAGAAGTTTCATTTTCAGTCCCTTAACTTTAGGTGAATTACACAATTGGTCCTTGTACTCCATAAACCAAACGAATCCCCTTTGTTTACTAAACCCAAAACCAATAACAACCCATTAAAACCCCAAGCCTTTTCCATCCCCTGGCCCAATTTAACCCCAGCCCAAAACCCTTAATAATAAAACCCCGCGTTTTATTTATCTTCCCCCCAGTCAACCCCAGTCAAACTCCACCTTCATCCCTCCCACGTGGTCCTGGTACCTCTCCCCAACTCCACCATACTTCCACCTCATCTCTACCACACCTTGTCCCCCAACCTCCATATGATCCAAAGTTCATTAATTGCTTCCCTAAACCCTTACTCATTGATAACTTTTTAGCAGTCAAAGAAAAAGGCGCCAAAATGGTTTCAAAGGCCAAGATCAAAAGTAAGTCATCCAATGGATGAGAATTGTGGTGGGAAGTACTGGGAAGTCTTCACAAACCCTAATGGAGTCATATTTAAAGAAGAGGATGCAAGGAGCAGCAGGAGTAGTTTTTAGCCAAAATTAGTAATGTCGAATTAGTTGTAACTTTAATTTTTCATGTAAACTTTCTTTCCAGTGAATTTCTAGCCTAATTTCAGTGTACTTTTCAAGTGATTTAATAAGAATTCCAAGTTTTTCATTTAAACTCAAGTTTGCTTATTTTTACTTAATTTTCATCCTAGCTCATTTCTTGTTTAGAACTACTATTTATTGGTCTATTGGACTCATTTCAGCTTAGGTATAAACTTTTACAAGCTTTTAATGCATTAGAAATAGTTTTAGTATATATTCCTAAAAATCACAAAAAAAGATAGCTAAAAAATAAAAATAAAAATAAAAATCCAAGAAGAAGAGAAGAAGAAGACTGTGGAGCAGGGTTTAGTGCTTCATGGGAGGCATTAGGTTATGAATTTGGTCTTTGGATACTTAGTTCTCAGTTTGGGACCTTTTGTAAGCAACTTTCCAATTTTTAGCACAATACTGTTCATATGCTTAATAGTCTATCTTTCGGCTTATTTCTAGTTAGATTAGCTTATTTATGTTTCTGATGCTTAGTGTAGTTATATTTAAGCCTTAGATAGTTTAGTGTAAGAGTTGCTCATGATTCATGCTCATTTTTCATGTTCACTGCCATTTTAGCTTAATTATTATTCTTGAGTATTAGTTGTTATCACTTGTGATTTTGTGCTTAACTGAGTTCATAATATCATACAATAGCTATTGGAATCATTTCTATGGCCTGAATCAGTGAATCATGTTGAAAGTCATATTTGCATAAATTCTAAGAGAGAGTGTTTGGATTTGCTTGAATAACTGTGGATTTGTGATTTTCAAGGGGTAAAAGTTATCTAGGTACAACACATTAGGTAATAGTAGATCAATGAATGCATAAAATACAGTAGGTTTGGTTAAAAAGTCAAAAATTAGCTTTAATCTCATATTACATTAACTGTTAGGTAATTTTATGTTGCATAATTAATCACATAGGTCTATTAGTTGTTATACTCACTTAATTCAGTCATAAATTAGCCTTAAACATCATAAGTAATCAATTAAGAGAGTTTAAATCTCATTAAAGTCAAACTTTGGCATAATCTCACAAAGTCAAAATTCATAACTGAGAAAATGGGTAATTTTTCTAGGACTTGCACAGGATTCAAAAGAAGTTGAAAGTGGAAAATTCTTGTTATTTTGTATTGTTTGGTTGCTTGTGAACCTGAATCAAGAAAAACTTTGGATTTTAAAGCTCATTTGTTTGTCTAAAATTGGTCTTGAACTAGCCTGTTTGGCCATTTAAGTGCCCTGCACCATAGGACAACCAGTTTGACCCATTTTTCTCTAGGCCTTGAATTGCTCATTTGTTGGTCATTTTGCCTGATTATTGTTGTTTTGTGTAGCCACTTAGGTAATCTTGTTAGATGTATCTTTGTTTTACCTTGGTTTGCTTATCTGTTTAGCTTATTGTGCCATCATAGTTGCTTCTTTTGCCACTGTTTCTGAGTGTTCATCAGTGTCTATTGAGTTTATTGATTTCATGTTCTTGATTAACTCTTGTTCCTAGAATTGTTGTTATAAGTTGATTTATGAGTCATTTGTGCTTGTGCTTGTGCTTGGTCTCAGCTTATGAGCTTATGCAGGCTAATTGCTTATTTATATTGAGCACAACTTGCTCATTTCTTGGGCATTTAATTTGATTTTTGTTGCCTTGGATTGACCAGTATACTGGCTAGTAAGATGTACCTTTTGTTTTCACTCCATTGCTTATTTGTGTGCTAAATTTGAGCCCTCTAACTGCCTAATTCAAATGCCACACTGATTCATTCAGTGGATTGCCCTTTCTTCTCAAGCCCCTAACTTGTTCCACACTTGAGCTTTTTCTGAGTTTGTGGGCATTTTGGAAAGCCCACAAGGTGAACTCATTGATTCCAGGCTCAGTTAGGACTTGAGCTTATTGTATAAGCTCAAATCTGGGCCTGCTTAAGCCTCCCAAGGCCTGTTTGGTTGTAGTGGGTTTAGAATTGCTTATCTCCTCTTGCTTGCTTATTCACTGTTTTTTTCAGTAGTTTAAGCTTGTTTTGTGTGCAAATAACTGGGTTGTAGCTTGTTCCACCTCTATATCTTAGTGTGCAGCTTTTACATAGCTTTTCAAGTACTTAAATCTTATTTTAAGCTTTAAAAAGCTCACTGATTGGAACATAAGATTGAATTAAGCTCATTTTTGAGTTTCAAAATTATTGTTTTCACAAAAGTTGTTAGTTTTTAGTGTATAATCAAGTTTCAAAAAGAAAAACCAGAAAAATCATCATTTTAAATTAAGTGATAGCTTCTATTTAATATTTTTTTTAGCTTTTTTGCTTATTTTCCAACTTTTTAATTAAGCACTTGTATGTTTTTATATTTTTCCTAGGTTTCTGCTAGTCTAAAGTATTTTTAGAAAAATTTTTATAATTTTCTCTTTTCATTTGGTATTTTTAATAATTAATATTAGTTTAAAATAGTATTTAATTAATAATAAATCAAGAAAAAGCCTAAAAAAATATCTTTTCAGTTTTAAAATTAGTTTTATAATATTTTAGATTTTTCCAAATTAATTTTGCATTTTTCCAAGTTGTTTTCCTATTTATCTCATTTTTAGTTAATTTTAATTAGTAATTAAATCTTAATTAATTCATAATAATTAATGAAAAAGTCAAAAAATATTTTTCTTTTTCTTAAAATTTTCTTTTGTCATTAGGATTGTAAAAATATGTTTTTCATCATCTAGGTGTTTATAGATTTCCATTTTTACTTTTATTTTCGTACGTAGACGTTTAATTAAACGTAAACGTACACTTTTAGATTTGTAATTGTTTCCAGATTTCTAGTAATCATTTGTAGTGTTTGTTTATCATTTTCATTCATAATTTTGTAGTTTAATTTCAATCAATCTCTCTCACCAATCATCGTTTCATAAACGCTTGATCTCAGAATCGTTTTAAACGCCTTTCACGCTTCGTCGGGACATAACGACCCGGGAAGAACTCCTATACTCTCCTTGGTGCATTGTGCCTTTTCTAGTTTGACTTTTGTTGACCAATACGTTGGTTGACTTTAGTTGACCGTTCAGGACCAATCAAATTTTGGCGCCGCTGCCGGGGAGGCGTGTCACGTGTCTTAAACGTTTTGCAGTATCGTGTTTTTGAGACACAACTTGTGTATATCATCTATCCATTGTATATTTTTCATATAAAATAAAAATAATCGTGAAGTCAATTCGTTTAACGGATCGATTCCCAAAAATATCGTCTTTTCAAATTTCAAAAACATGTAAAACCCAAAAAGAATCTTCCTTCCTTTTCAATAATTCTTGCAGCTTTAAGAACTTTTAGAGTTGTTTTCTAGTGCATGCGCACTCGTTCTTCTAGGTCTACGAGCCCATTTCGTGAGCTTGTAAGAATTCCTCGAAGACGACGCTGACGTTCTGCCCCCGCAGTCGAATCTGAGATTCGTACTGTTTCTCCCACTTCTGTCATCATGGCAGATCTTCCTATGAGTGAGCTTCTCCAAGCACCCATCGAGGGTTACGGAGATGCCATTGTTGTTCCAGCCATCGTGGCTGACAGTTTTGAGCTCAAAACCGGGTTACTAAATCTTGTAACCCAGAGTCAATTCTATGGTTTCGAGCGGGACGATCCTCATTCTCATATTCGATGGTTTAACAAGATCACATCTACCATCAAATACAAGAATGTCCCATCTGAGACAATCAAACTTCTTCTCTTCCCATTCTCCCTCGAGGGACAAGCCCGGATTTGGCTTGAAAAACAACCCCCTCGTTCTATTGAAACATGGGAGGATTTGGTTAAGAAATTTTTGAATGAATTCTATCCTCCTTCCAAGACCACGAGTCTTAAAAATGAGATCATCAAGTTCACTCAGAAATTTGATGAATCATTTAGTGAGTCGTGGGATCGTTTTAAAGAATTGCTTCGCAAGTGTCCTCACCATGGTTTCTCCGAGTTGATGCAACTCGACACTTTCTACAATGGTGTGAGCCAGGCTGATCAGGATTCTCTTAATGCCTCCACGGGAGGTAATTTCCTGAGTAAGACCACAAAAGAAGCTTTAGCGATCATCGAGAACAAATCTAAGGTCCGCACTACACGAAGCAAGCCGGTTGTTTCCCAAGTGAGTGTTGGTCCTTCTACTCCTTCGCCCGTGAGTCAATCTAGCACCGATGCTAAGATCGACAAACTCACGGAAGCTATTCAAGCCTTGGTTCTCTCTAACCAAAAGAAAGTCTCTTTTCCACAAACTTCTTCTCCTGCTGAAGTTAAAAAAGTGGAAGTCTGTGTTACGTGTGGTGGCCCTCATGCATATTACAATTGTATGGCCACCGATGGTAACCCCTTTGAAGCTAATGCAATAGCCGGTCCTTCCAATCATGGAAGTAACCAATTTCGTCCTCCGNAAACTTCTTCTCCTGCTGAAGTTAAAAAAGTGGAAGTCTGTGTTACGTGTGGTGGCCCTCATGCATATTACAATTGTATGGCCACCGATGGTAACCCCTTTGAAGCTAATGCAATAGCCGGTCCTTCCAATCATGGAAGTAACCAATTTCGTCCTCCGATAGACCCGAACTATCGTCCTAACCACTACCCTGGACCCCCCGGTTTTAATCAAAATGTTCAAAATCGTAACCAAAATGTTCAAAACCAAAACCGAATGAACCAAGGTTATCAAAACCAAGGTAACTTCAATCAAGGTCATGGTTTCCACAATCAGAACCAAGGTTTCCAAAATCAAGGTTTCCAAAACCAAGGAAACTTTAACCGGAACCAAGGTCAGGGTCATTCCAACCAAGGGAATTTTCATGGACATAACCAAAATCAAGGAAATTTTCAAAACCAAGGTCCAAACAACCGAGGTCAAAATTTTCCTACTCAAACTCAAGCCATTGTTCCTACTGGACCATCATCCAATGAGTTATTAAAACAATTCATGAAATCCCAAGAGGAAATGAACAAGTTGTTGGTCAGCCAGATTTCTGAGATCAAGAAGTCTTTAAATGATCGACCCTCGGGCTCAGGAAAACTTCCGAGCAACACGATCGCTAACCCGAGGGGCGATGCTAAGGCGATCACAACCAGAAGTGGTGCTTCATACGATGAACCCGCGATTCCTACTACCTCTTCTTCCTCCCCTCCTAAGGTAGTGGAACGTGAACCGGAGGCGACAAAAGACAAAGTGCAATTTACAAGCCCACAAAGTACAGCACACGTCCATCCTCAGGTTGTCCCAAAAACAAAACCCAAGCCAGGAGTTGTCTTTGAACCTCCAGTAACTCCGGCTGAGGACCCTAAATCCAAAACTTCTATTCCTTACCCATCACGCTTAAATGAACAAAAGCTCCGAGAAAAAGCCAGTCATCAAATGGATAAATTCTTTCAAATTTTCCAAGAATTACACTTTGACATAAGCTTCTCGGATGCTATCATTCTGATCCCCAAATTTGCATCCACACTCAAACACTTGTTGAGCAACAAGGAAAAGCTGTTTGAAATGGCTAAAACTCCACTTAACGAGAACTGCTCAGCAGTTTTGTTAAAGAAGCTTCCCGAGAAGCTTGAAGACCCTGGGAAATTTCTCTTGCCTTGTGTATTTCCAGGGATGGTTGAATGCTTTGCCTTGGCCGATCTTGGCGCAAGCATTAACCTGATGCCTTATTCAGTGTGGAAGAGACTTTCTCTTCCAGAACTCACTCCTACATGCATGACTTTAGAGCTTGCTGATCGTTCAATATCTCGTCCTCTTGGCATTGCTGAGGACGTATTCGTGAAAGTAGGAAAGTTCCAATTTTCAGCTGACTTCGTGGTTGTCGATTTCGATGTTGACCCACGGGTTCCTCTCATTGTTGGATGAGGATTCCTGAGAATGGGTCGTGCTCTCATTGATGTATTCGAGCAAGAAATCACATTACGTGTGGGTAATGAAGCCGTCACTTTCAACCTCGATCAAACTTTGAGGTACTCCTCAAATTATGACTCTGAATCGGTTAACCGAATAGATGTCATTGATGTTGCTTCGGAGGAGTACTCTCAAGAAGTTCTTGGTTACGTTCATAATTCTTCGGGTGGTGATTCCACTCCATCTTCTCATCCTATCATTTCCGACTCTTCCCCTTCTCTCACTCCGTTTGAGGGAAGTGATTTCCTTTTGGAAGAGGTCGAGGCTTTTCTCAAAAGTGATTCAGTTCCAGATGGAATTGATAACAATGAGATTGATCTTGAGGGAGATCTTCTTCTTCTTGAGAAATTGTTGAACCAGGACAATTCTCCTCCCCTCCCTCCCGTAGAACTTCATAACGAGGAAATCAAGTCTGTTGAGAAAACTGATGAATTTCCCGAGGTCGAACTCAAGGAGTTACCTCCGCATCTCGAGTACGCATTTTTGGAGGGTGATGATAAATTACCCGTCATAATTGCTAAAGACTTGAGTAAGGAGGAAAAGTCTGCTCTCATAAAGGTCTTGAAGTCACACAAGCAAGCAATTGCTTGGAAACTCTCCGACATCAAGGGTATTAACCTTGAATTTTGTACTCACAAAATTTTAATGGAGGATGACTTCAAGCCGGCAGTCCAACATCAGAGACGGGTGAATCCTAAAATTCATGAGGTTATCAAACAAGAGGTTCTAAAACTTCTTGATGCCGGATTGATTTATCCCATCTCAGATAGTCCTTGGGTTAGTCCCATTCACTGTGTTCCGAAAAAGGGTGGCATTACTGTTGTCACAAACGAAGAAAACGAGTTAATTCCAACTCGATTGGTTACGGGGTGGCGAGTCTGCATTGACTATCGCAAATTAAATGAAGCCACCCGTAAAGACCATTTTCCTCTACCCTTCATGGACCAGATGCTTGAGAGATTGGCGGGGAATGAGTACTATTGTTTCCTTGACGGTTTCTCGAGTTATTTTCAGATCCCCATTGATCCACAGGATCAAGAAAAGACTACCTTCACGTGCCCTTATGGAACCTTTGCTTATAAACGTATGCCTTTTGGCTTATGTAATGCTCCTGGCACGTTCCAAAGGTGCATGATGGCCATATTTTCCGACATGATCGGGAAACAATGGAGGTCTTCATGGATGACTTCTCGGTCATTGGGGATTCCTTTCAGATATGTCTCTCCCATTTGGACACTATGTTAAAACGGTGTGAAGACACCAATCTTTGTCTAAATTGGGAGAAGAGCCATTTTATGGTCAAAGAGGGCATTGTCCTCGGCCATTGATGAGACGAAAAGTGTTACGCTTTTAGGGGTCATTTAAGCCCTAATTCGTATAAATGTGATCAAATATTGCCCTAAATCGTTCCGTTTGTCATTTTAGGTACTTTTTAGAGGAATTCTGGAAAACATGCTGTGGAAAACTAGAAGGGGGGGTTGAATAGTTTACCGCTTTTTACGTTAATTATCTTTTACAAATTACTCCTTTTAGTTAAAGATATACTTGTCCTTTTGCTTAATTATATGAATGGAAGTTCTTTGAAGACTCAAAGACAATATATAACCACAACACAATATATATGTAAGTAAAGCATGAAAGTAAAGAGATAGAACNCTATTGTTTCCTCGACGGTTTCTCGGGTTATTTTCAGATCCCCATTGATCCACAGGATCAATAAAAGACTACCTTCACGTGCCCTTATGGAACATTTGCTTATAAACGTATGCCTTTTGGCTTATGTAATGCTCCTGGCACGTTCCAAAGGTGCATGATGGCCATATTTTCCGACATGATCGGGAAAACAATGGAGGTCTTCATGGATGACTTCTCGGTCATTGGGGATTCCTTTCAGACATGTCTCTCCCATTTGGACACTATGTTAAAATGGTGTGAAGACACCAATCTTTGCCTAAGCTGGGAGAAGAGTCACTTTATGGTCAAAGAGGGCATTGTCCTCGGCCATAAGATTTCCAAGAACGGGATTGAGGTTGACAGAGCTAAGGTTGATTTCATTGCAAAGTTACCTCATCCCACTACCGTCAAGGGTGTTAGGAGCTTTTTGGGTCATGCCGGTTTTTATCATCGATTTATTCAAGATTTTTCCAAAATCGCCCGGCCTATGACCCATCTCCTCGAGAAGGATGCTCCTTTTATCTTCTCCCCCGAGTGCATCGAAGCTTTTGAAACATTAAAGAAAAAGCTTACTGAGGCACCGATTCTTGTTGCCCCCGACTGGGACTTGCCATTTGAGCTCATGTGCGATGCAAGTGATTTTGCTATCGGTGCAGTCCTGGGGCAACGCAAAACCAAACACTTTCAGCCGATACACTATGCGAGCAAAACAATGACCGAGGCTCAAAGTCATTACACCACCACTGAAAAAGAACTATTAGCAGTGGTGTATGCCTTTGAAAAGTTTCGGCCGTATTTGATCTTGACCAAATGCGTAGTGTATACGGATCACTCGGCTCTAAAATACCTCTTTGCAAAACAAGATGCAAAGCCGAGATTGCTTCGTTGGGTTCTCCTCCTACAAGAATTTGATATCATTATACGTGATAAAAAAAGGAGCTGAGAACCTAGCTGCTGATCATCTGTCCCGATTAGAGAACCCACACCAAGATGTTCTCGAGAAAAAGGAAATAAATGAAACATTTCCTCTCGAGACATTAAATGCGGTTGCTTTTCGTGGAGATTCTTCTACCCCATGGTTTGCCGATTTTGCAAATTACCATGCGGGTAACTTTGTGGTGAAAGGGATGTCGTCCCAACAGAAGAATAAGTTCTTCAAGTGTTAGGATCGTAGTTTTATGGTGATTTGTGGTTCGGGAGGTCGGGTTGTATGGAAGAACAAGACCTCCATTGTTAGTGAGAGAAAGTTAGAGAGAGAAAGGGAAACTAGTGTGTGTTTTATTGATAAGGAAAATGAAACCAAATTACACAAAGTCTCACCCTCCTAGTGAAGTCTAGGAGGGTTAATATAGCCTAACACATGACAACTATTGGAATATTACGTAACAAGTCCTTGTGTTTTGGCTAAATAGGATAACTAATGTAATCCCTTAAATGTCGTTCCATTTACGTGTTAGGACCATAAACTCAGGTCCTAACAATCTTCCCCCAATGGGGCGACATAAGGGATTACTTACAACATTTCCTACAAGTGCAAATACAAATAAAGAAAGGTTATCATCGGCTCTTCAAGTGCTGAGGATGACTGCAGTTGACGCTCTTTGTCTTCATCTTGTACCTCGGCTTGAGAACTTTATCTTCACTTGTAGGCAAATGATGTAATATGCATGAAATGGATTAACTTCCCCCCAATTCATTCTGCATGTCTTTAGCGGCTTCTTCGTACACTTCTTTTTGGCAAAGTTTCTGAATCGGCGTCCCCCCAAACTGACAACCGTCTTCAGCAGATTCGAAACTTTGATGTAGTAAACAAGTCTTCTAACTTTTGAAGTTTTGAGTATGCAGCGGAATTTGTAGATGACACAGTAAACCACACCAAGTAAATCTGAGTAGTTAAATTATCACGGTTATACTCAATGCGGAAGTTCCGTTCGGGGGTAACATGCAAGAAATCAGCAGGATATTCTCACATTTGTAGGCTACTTAGCACTTCACAATCCGCGAGAGTCGAAACGATTACACCAATCATCACAAAACTGAACCACTGATCATCTCTGTGGAAGTCTTCTGGTAGTAATGCAGTCGTAAACTCGATCACGTGAGTCTATTAAGCATCGTTGATGTGCACATTTCTTCCCCCTAAATGCAGATCCTCGTGGAAAATGAGTGTTTTCGCAAAGACGTCAAGCAACAACAACGTCAAGTCAAAGAAACACTCTCTCTCTTCCCCCACGATGTCTTCTTCGAAATCGGAAGCATACACACTATGTTAACGATGAGAATCGGAGGCAGCGTAACCCCATATGTCCAATTAACCGAACAAGTGTGTAGTGCCAAAAATGGCCCCATGAGAATCAACTGCTGATAAACATCTATACTCTTTATTACTTCTCTCAACCAACTCTTTATCGACCCCATTATCGTTCTGACGGCTTTTTGTAGTGACTACTGATGGAGAAAACTCAATATTATGAACTTGAGAACGGAGTAGAATAACCCAAACTTGTGACTTAAACTTGCACTATTGTATGACTAAGAGCGGCGTAGAGAGTTCGTCCACCATCGAATCCCTAAGTACACTATACTCTAGCACCATCAAGTATAAGATGTACATCACCTTTTGAGTATCCACAACAGCGTGTGACACTGAGCACTACAACGTAACTCCTTAAAGTGATAGCTATACACGCAGAACCACCAAAGATCATGTATAACTAGATAACTCAAGTCTCTGTCATTTGTACGGTCAAAAGCTCAAACAAGGATCTCGAAGAATTATCGCCCGACTCGACATCTTCCAGATACTAAGTACATGCACCCGTGAAATTCCACTTCAACCTCAATTAAGTAATAAAAAATTGTCGCCGTAGTCACATCTAATGGTTAAAAGCTCAAATCTAGCCTTTTGACGATTTAAGTGAACTCGATAATGATTTTCCCGATCTTGTCAAAAACTGTATCCCCGTGAAAATTTGTAACAACCAAAATACCACCTCATTTTCACCAAATATTCTACCAAACAATGTTCATAATGTATTTTATACATTAGTTATTGAATTTTTTCAGCTCAAGATATTCGGTAATGAATTAAAGCCCAAAACCAATTTTCAATCATGCAAAATTCAAAGCCCAATCATACACGGTCCAATGATACAACCCGATCCAATCACCTCAATACCCGGTCGGTTATAAAACATCTCCTTATAACTCCACAACCCTAATTTTTGTAACCTAATAACACACAACAATCAAATATCCGCCCCCATCACTACTTCTCTCTCTACCAAACAAATCTAAAACAGATCTCATCTCAATCCATCATAATTCAAACATCATCAACCTCATAAATCCGAATAATACACAATCTATTAAACACGCTTAACCCTAATCGGACCTATGATAACTGTTGCAGCACACAAAAACAAATCAAGCGGCTTCATTTAGGGCCACAAGATCTATTGAATGGTCACAGTAGGTTGTGTTTTTGATTGTGTTTTGATTTAACGAACAAAAGAAAGAAGTGTAACAAGATTGTTACATATCTGTTCTTGTGAGTTCGAAAATTTATTGAAGTTTTACTTCAAAAAAAATTAGATCGATGATGTTGTATCTTTCGTTTGATTGACTTTCAAAGTCTTGATATAACTGTGAGTAAACGAAAGAGTTAACTGAGATCTCATTGGTATTTTTTTATTTGGTATACGAGTCTTGGTAGAGGATAGGAGATGAGTTTGATAGCTGTAGAAAGTGGACGTGGTGATGGGAAAGGTTAGTATAGGATATGGGTTTGTTGAAGTGTTGTTGTAGCTGTTGGATTTGTAGTATTTAGTATTGGTTTGGTATGTTCTTCATTTCCTCTTTTTGTTTTGATGACAGTTATGGCCAATGAAGATAAACAACTCTGAGGTCAAACCAGTGTGTTAGTAATTTGGTTTAGTCAATATGTCTTCTCTTCATCTTATTTCTTTTTCATTTTCGGATAATGTTTTCGATAACTTCAAAATTATCGAGAATAGTAACCTTATCGAGAACTTGGCTCATGTTTCGAGAACGTGATTGTCGAGAACATGATTACGTTAACACGATTTCGATAACGTGATTTCGATAACACGGTTATCGAGATCGTGATTTCGACAGTTTAGGGTTTTGGGATTTCGATAACAAGTGTTCTCGATAACAAGTACATCCAGAAACTTCTTATACAAGAAGCTCTGATTTTTCCGGCGAAGATTCCCAGTTTCCGATGAGTTTCCGACCAAAATACCCAGATTCCGATGACTATTAACACAAAACCCAGAAATGAAAATTCACTTATAAACCATATTCAGACCACTTTTTGACCAATATTAAGACCAAAAATCTCACGGTTTGGTTCAAACCAGTCACCAAAGAAACAGTTAATATATATGAGTAGTATTAGGACAAAAGTAAGGCGCAAAAAAAACATATATGAAAACCTGTTAACGAGACTTTGGACAATTTTTGGACTGTTTGACCATTCAAGATACAGAAATGAATCAATAAACTGCTCAACCCACAAAAAATGTAAAAAACAGTTTGAACCATGGTAAAAACATCATAAAGATGATAACTTTGACAAGATTCGACCACAAAATCAACAAATATGTAACCTTGGCTCTGATGCCACTGTTAGGATCGTAGTTTTATGGTGATTTGTGGTTCGGGAGGTCGGGTTGTATGGAAGAACAAGACCTCCATTGTTAGTGAGAGAAAGTTAGAGAGAGAAAGGGAAACTAGTGTGTGTTTTATTGATAAGGAAAATGAAAGCAAATTACACAAAGTCTCACCCTCCTAGTGAAGTCTAGGAGGGTTAATATAGCCTAACACATGACAACTATTGGAATATTACGTAACAAGTCCTTGTGTTTTTGGCTAAATAGGATAACTAATGTAATCCCTTAAATGTCGTTCCATTTACGTGTTAGGACCTTAAACTCAGGTCCTAACATCAAGGATGTTAAACATTACTTCTGGGACGACCCCTACTTATTCAAAATTTGTGCCGATCAAGTCATCCGGCGGTGTGTTTATGGTCAGGAAGCCACTGAAATTCTCAAGGCTTGCCATGCCTGTCCCATGGGGGGCCACCATAATCCAAATTACACCGCCAAAAAGGTGTTTGATTCCGGTTTCTACTGGCCCACGATTTATAAGGATGCCCAGGAATTAGTCAGATCCTGTGACGCTTGTCAACGTCATGGGAATATTTCACAAAAGCATGAAATGCCACAAAATGCAATTCAAGTTTGTGAAATCTTTGACGTGTGGGGCATCGATTTTATGGGGCCATTTCCGTCATCTCATGGAAACAAGTATATACTCGTGGCTGTTGATTATTTGTCAAAATGGGTTGAAGCGAAAGCTTTACCCACAAATGACGCCCGAGTTGTTGTGAAGTTTTTAAAAGCTCTTTTTGCTCGATTTGGAACGCCACGTGCTATAATCAGTGATCGTGGTACGCATTTTTGCAATGACAAATTTGATAAAGTCATGCAAAAGTATGGTGTAACTCACCGTCTTTCCACTGCGTACCACCCTCAAACAAGTGGACAAGTTGAAGTTTCCAATCGAGGCATTAAAAGAATTTTGGAAAGAACTGTAGGTGAAAATCGTGCATCGTGGTCGGAAAAGTTAGATGATGCACTCTGGGATTTCCGCACAGCTTACAAAACACCCATCGGGTGTACGCCTTACAAGCTTGTGTACGGGAAGCGTGCCATCTACCGATCGAGCTTGAGCACAAAGCCTATTGGGCCCTCAAGCATGCCAATTTCGACCTCCAAACTGCGGGTGATCATTGGAAAGTTCAAATGAATGAATTGAATGAACTTCGTGATCAGGCCTATGAAAACTCTTTGATCTACAAGGAAAAAACAAAGAAGCTCCATGACTCAAAGATCAAGAACCGCGTTTTCAACGTTGGTGATCGAGTCCTTCTTTTCAACTCTAGATTAAAGATCTTTTTGGGTAAATTGAAGACCCGTTGGACTGGCCCATTCACTATTGCAAAGGTTTATCCTTATGGCACCGTCGAATTATCTCAAAATGACGGACCAAATTTCAAAGTGAATGGGCATCGTTTGAAACATTACTTTGGAGAGGACATACAATCCATGGTTGTCCCGGATCTCCAAACTTTCCCCAAGGACAAATGAATGCGGGGATCGAGTCAAGCTAGCGACTCGGTGAACAAAAACAGTAGCACAACATATGGGTTTTCACCCATATTTCTGACTTCTTTCTATTTTCTACCACCCAAGTGTGGGGGAGTGGCCGTCCCCTGCTGCTGTTTTCAATGTATATATGTAAATTTCATCAAAAAAAAAGTGTTTGTATGTTTGATATAAATAAAGTGAAAAATAATATTTCCGCAGTTAGCTTAGAATATTGCTTTCCGTTCAAAGAATCGGCATAATAGCCGGGACTTTGAATATTGAGGACAATATTCAATTCTAAGTTTGGGGGGGAAATCCTAGCGAATTTTATCACATTATACCATCTAGTACCCCCGTTTTTGGCCAAAATTTTTTAAAAAAAAATCACTTTATTTCAAAATTTTTTGGGGTTATCAGTCCGCCTTGTCTAACCGACAAAAGGATTGGCTAATCCAGGAGCAAACGGCTCTTGGTAAAGATATCTCAAATCCGTTTACGGCTTGCAATTTGCCAAAAATTGTATGGTAATCGACTCACCATATCTTTAATTAGTGAAGAGTTGGCTAGCCCGCAAGATTATGGCTTGTGGTAAAGGCAGTTGGAAAACCATAATTGGTAATCAGCTCACCAAAGATAATAACTATGTTTTATCTAAGAGTTGGCTAGTCCAGAAGCAAACGGCTTCTGGTAAAGACTTATCAAACCCGTTGAAAGCTGGTGATTTGCTCAAAATCACATGGTTATCGGTGTACCATGGTTCTTACTTGAACTAAAACATTTGGCTACTCCAGAAGTGATGGCTTTTGGTAAAGAGATTAAAATCCATCAAGTTTTCATAAAAGATTGCTAGGGACTAGCAATAGTTTAGTGTGGGGGATTGATGAGTGCTCAAACACTCATCATTTTTGGTCAAATCCGAACTGCAAAAACATCTGAAAACACGCAAAAACGCATCAAAATGCAGAAAATATCCAAGGATAGTGTTTTATATGTCTCAAATGCAAAATGTTTAAAAACGAATGAAAAACGAACAAAGTTTGCACGTTTGGCAGTTTTAGTCCCCTAACTTTCAAAGATTGTCAAAATTAGTCCCTGGTCAAATTATTTCAAAGTCCTTGGAAATTCAAAAATGTTCAATATTGATCCTTGGATAAAAGTTTTCACAAATTGACAAACAAGGCCCCTCAACTTTACAAACTTGGCAATTTTGGTCCCTGGGGTTTCAAACTTTGGAAAATCACATTTTTGGTCCTTGGGTTATTCACAGATGGCAAGTTCGGTCCTTATGAGCACTTGGGAGAAGTTTCATTTTCAGTCCCTTAACTTTGGGTGAATTACACAATTGGTCCTTGTACTCCATAAACCAAACGAATCCCCTTTGTTTACTATACCCAAAACCAATAACAACCCATTAAAACCCCAAGCCTTTTCCATCCCCTGGCCCAATTCAACCCCAGCCTAAAACCCTTAATAATAAAACCCCACGTTTATTTATCTTCCCCCCAGTCAACCCCAGTCAAACTCCACCTTCATCCCTCCCACGTGGTCCTAGTACCTCTCCCCAACTCCACCATACTTCCACCTCATCTCTACCACACCTTGTCCCCCCAACCTCCATATGATCCAAAGTTCATTAATTGCTTCCCTAAACCCTCACTCAATGATAACTTTTTAGCAGTCAAAGAAAAAGGCGTCAAAATGGTTTCAAAGGCCAAGATCAAAAGTAAGTCATCCAATGGCTGAGAATTGTGGTGGGAAGTACTGGGAAGTCTTCACAAACCCTAATGGAGTCATATTTAAAGAAGAGGATGCAAGGAGCAGCAGGAGTAGTTTTTAGCCAAAATTAGTAATGTCGAATTAGTTGTAACTTTAATTTTTCATGTAAACTTTCTTTCCAGTGAATTTCTAGCCTAATTTCAGTGTACTTTTCAAGTGATTTAATAAGAATTCCAAGTTTTTCATTTAAACTCAAGTTTGCTTATTTTTACTTAATTTTCATCTCATTTCTTGTTTAGAACTGCTATTTATTGGTCTATTGGACTCATTTCAGCTTAGGTATAAACTTTTACAAGCTTTTAATGCATTAGAAATAGTTTTAGTATATATTCCTAAAAATCACAAAAAAAAAATTAGCTAAAAAAAATAAAAAATAAAAATAAAAATAAAAATAATCCAAGAAGAAGAGAAGAAGAAGACTATGGAGCAGGGTTTAGAGCCTCATGGGAGGAATTAGGTTATGAATTTGGTCTTTGGATACTTAGTTCTCAGTTTGGGACCTTTTGTAAGCAACTTTCCAATTTTTAGCACAATACTGTTCATCTGCTTAATAGTCTATCTTTCGGCTTATTTCTAGTTAGATTAGCTTATTTATGTTTCTGATGCTTAGTGTAGTTATATTTAAGCCTTAGATAGTTTAGTGTAAGATTTGCTCATGATTCATGCTCATTTTTCATGTTCACTGCCATTTTAGCTTAATTATTATTCTTGAGTATTAGTTGTTATCACTTGTGATTTTGTGCTTAACTGAGTTCATAATATCATACAATAGCTATTGGAATCATTTCTATGGCCTGAATCAGTGAATCATGTTGAAAGTCATATTTGCATAAATTCTAAGAGAGAGTGTTTGGATTTGCTTGAATAACTGTGGATTTGTGATTTTCAAGGGGTAAAAGTTATCTAGGTACAACACATTAGGTAATAGTAGATCAATGAATGCATAAAATATAGTAGGTTTGGTTAAAAAGTCAAAAATTAGCTTTAATCTCATATTACATTAACTGTTAGGTAATTTTATGTTGCATAATTAATCACATAGGTATATTAGTTGTTATACTCACTTAATTCAGTCATAAATTAGCCTTAAACATCATAAGTAATCAATTAAGAGAGTTTAAATCTCATTAAAGTCAAACTTTGGCATAATCTCACAAAGTCAAAATTCATAACTGAGAAAATGGGTAATTTTTCTAGGACTTGCACAGGATTCAAAAGAAGTTGAAAGTGGAAAATTCTTGTTATTTTGTATTGTTTGGTTGCTTGTGAACCTGAATCAAGAAAAACTTTGGATTTTAAAGCTCATTTGTTTGTCTAAAATTGGTCTTGAACTAGCCTGTTTGGCCATTTAAGTGCCCTGCACCATAGGACAACCAGTTTGACCCATTTTTCTCTAGGCCTTGAATTGCTCATTTGTTGGTCATTTTGCCTGATTATTGTTGTTTTGTGTAGCCACTTAGGTAATCTTGTTAGATGTATCTTTGTTTTACCTTGGTTTGCTTATCTGTTTAGCTTATTGTGCCATCATAGTTGCTTCTTTTGCCACTGTTTCTGAGTGTTCATCAGTGTCTATTGAGTTTATTGATTTCATGTTCTTGATTAACTCTTGTTCCTAGAATTGTTGTTATAAGTTGATTTATGAGTCATTTGTGCTTGTGCTTGTGCTTGGTCTCAGCTTATGAGCTTATGCAGGCTAATTGCTTATTTCATAATTTACTTTGGAATTTAGCCTGATTGAACCAGATTTCTATTGAGCACAACATGCTCATTTCTTGGGCATTTAGTTTGATTTTTGTTGCCTTGGATTGACCACTATACTGGCTAGTAAGATGTACCTTTTGTTTGCACTCCATTGCTTATTTGTGTGCTAAATTTGAGCCCTCTAACTGCCTAATTCAAATGCCACACTGATTCATTCAGTGGATTGCCCTTTCTTCTCAAGCCCCTAACTTGTTCCACACTTGAGCTTTTTCTGAGTTTGTGGGCATTTTGGAAAGCCCACAAGGTGAACTCATTGATTCCAGGCTCAGTTAGGACTTGAGCTTATTGTATAAGCTCAAATCTGGGCCTGCTTAAGCCTCCCAAGGCCTGTTTGGTTGCAGTGGGTTTAGAATTGCTTATCTCCTCTTGCTTGCTTATTCACTGTTCTTTTCAGTAGTTTAAGCTTGTTTTGTGTGCAAATAACTGGGTTGTAGCTTGTTCCACCTCTGTATCTTAGTGTGCAGCTTTTACATAGCTTTTCAAGTACTTAAATCTTATTTTAAGCTCTAAAAAGCTCACTGATTGGAACATAAGCTTGAATTAAGCTCATTTTTGAGTTTCAAAATTGTTGTTTTCACAAACGTTGTTAGTTTTTAGTGTATAATCAAGTTTCAAAAAGAAAAACCAGAAAAATCATCATTTTAAATTAAGTGATAGCTTCTATTTAATATTTTTTAGCTTTTTAGCTTATTTTCTAACTTTTTAATTAAGCACTTGTATGTTTTTATATTTTTCCTAGGTTTCTGCTAGTCTAAAGTATTTTTAGAAAAATTTTTATAATTTTATCTTTTAATTTGGTATTTTTAATAATTAATATTAGTTTAAAATAGTAATTAATTAATAATAAATCAAGAAAAAGCCTAAAAAATATCTTTTCAGTTTTAAAATTATTTTTATTATATTTTAGATTTTTCCAAATTAATTTTGCATTTTTCCAAGCTGTTTTCCTATTTATCTCATTTTTAGTTAATTTTAATTAGTAACTAAATCTTAATTAATTCATAATAATTAATTAAAAAGTCAAAAATTATTTTTCTTTGTCTTAAAATTTTCTCTTGTCATTAGGATTGTAAAAATATGTTTTTCATCATCTAGGTGTTTATAGATTTCCATTTTCACTTTTATTTTCGTACGTAGACGTTTAATTAAACGTAAACGTACACTTTTAGATTTGTAATTGTTTCCAGATTTCTAGTAATCATTTGTAGTGTTTGTTTATCATTTTCATTCATAATTTTATAGTTTAATTTCAATCCATCTCTCTCACCAATCATCGTTTCATAAACGCTTGATCTCAGAATCGTTTTAAACGCCATTTCACGCTTCGTCGGGACATAACGACCCGAGAAGAACTCCTATACTCTCCTTGGTGCATTGTGCCTTTTCTAGTTTGACTTTTGTTGACCAATACGTTGGTTGACTTTAGTTGACCGTTCAGGACCAATCAACTACATCTAACGTTTGTGAAGTGTACGAATGGGCTTTGGAACTTTTTCTTGCTAGCGGTTTGGTCCTCGGTAAAGTTTCTTGCCAGTGGTTAGTATGGGTAGTTAGCGGTTAGTAGTAGCGGTTAAGTACAAGTAGTGGAGCAAACATTACGCTGTACTATGTACTGTTTCAGCGGTTAACTTCCAGCGGTTTACTTTACAGCGGTTAGTTTGGGTGTTTAGCGGTTAGTAATAGCGGTTAAGTACAAGTAGTGGAGCGAGCATTACGCTGTACTTTGTACTGTGTTAGCGGTTTACTCACAGCGGTTAACTACTCAGCGGTTAAGTCAGTAGTGGTTACTTTACTAGCGGTTACTCTGTCCAGCGGATACTATTCCAGCGGTTTGTTTGTCAGCGGTTAAGTATCAGCGGTTACTGTATCAGCAGTTACTTTGTCTAGCGGTTTGTGCTCTTTAGCGGTTTCCTAGTTGACTTTAGTAAAATCCCGGGAAAGAATCTATTTCTCTGTTTAAGTCACGTGTGTTGTAAAATCTCGTCTAAAAACCTTTTGTTCATCATGACTACTGTAACATCTATTGATGATATTCAAGCTGTTGGGTCTGACACTAGACCTCCCATGCTAGACAGAACTGACTATGAGTCTTGGTCACAAAGGATCCGGTTGTATTGTCTAGGCAAAGAAAATGGGGAGAACATTCTGAGATCTATTGATGAAGGTCCGTATCAAATGGGGACTACTAGAGATGTTATTTCCACTAATGAAGATGGTACCGTCACCTTTGGAATTGACAGACCTCGTACTTACAATGATCTGAATGAAGGAAAGGAAACGTTATGATGCTGACATTAAAGCTTCAAACATTGTGGTATAAGGGCTAACTAAGGACATCTACAAGCTGATTAACTTCAACACTGAGGCCAAGGCAGTTTGGGATAATGTCAAAACATTGCTAGCTGGGTCAGAACTTACAAAGGAAGATCGTGAGTCTCAATTGTACGATGAATTCGAGCACTTTAAGATGAACCCTAATGAAAGCATCAATGATTACTATGTCAGATTTCACAAGCTTGTGAATTACATGAGGATGATCAGAATGACAATGCCCAACATCCAACTCAACTCAAAGTTTGTCAACAACATGTCTCCAGAATGGGATCGGTTTGTCACGGCTGTGAAGCTTAACAAAGGACTAAGAAACACCAACTATGAACAGCTCTATGCCTACCTCCAACAACATGAGAAACATGCTTTGTATGATCGTCAGCTAAGAGAGAAGTTTCACCCCTCAAATGATTCTCTTGCTCTAATCTCCAGTGCTCATGGACTCCAACAATTCACAGCTGACTTAGTCAATCACCCAACAACAACTCTAGCAACGCAGAATCAATCTTCTCTTGGTCAAACTCCCATGCAATCAGCAAATGCCATGACTACCTCACAAGCATCTGGGAATGCTTATATGGACAAGAGAATTGACAATCTCTCCAACCAAGTCTCAATGCTGGTTCAACACATCAGAAGCACTCTTCCTCAAACTAACAATCAACTCAGAACCTCATCTAATCCACGTAATCTTGCAGTTGTGGAAGATGGGCGTATTGTAGTTCAAGGAAGACAGAATGTCAGAGGAAATGTTCAGAACAGAATGGGAAATGATAATCAAGGACAAGGAAGGCAAATCAAGTGCTACATATCACATCCCGTTATTTTTCCTATAATTAACACGTCATTACGACGTAAATTAACCATTCTTACCCAAGACAAATTTTTTATATATATATATATACTTTTGACAACCACAACATTTTCACCAATTACTTTGAAATGATATTCATTCGTGCTTTAAAAACCATAACTTTTATTTTAAATATAACCGGCTCATGATTGTTTACTTTGACGTGTTTTCTTCGAAATTCTCTCATAGAGCTATCAATATTTTCACATGACTTGTTTAAGCTCTCAACAGAGAAACGAGTTTGATAACTTGTTTTCATTGGTTCGATCATTAGATGGCTAAAAACTCATCAAAGCTTAGCTCGACACTCACTTATCTCCATTTATTTCAACTTCACTCAAAATCATATTTGGCATAGTCTATTGTTTCTTACCAATTCCAAACAACTCTCAACGACCTCAACAAACACTCACAGTGTCATTTGGTCACGTCTACATGTTAATGGACCCTTTGAGTAATCGATATAAACTAAACCAAACCGACCCTTATACTGGTTTTGTTTGTTGAGATCGACTAGAAAACCAAGACAAACCATGATATTTCTTACACCCTCTTGCATACTCAAGTGCTCATGCTATTGACTTTCCCCTTCCTAGACCCATGCTTCGCTGCCCAAAACTCACATGCAAACAAACCAAACTCTTTTATTCTTGACATGTAATAGACAAACAAACCATGCGACTCTTGCTAACCCTATGACACAACTATCAGATGTTGCTTTTCCATTTGCGTGCAAAAATGATCAAAAGGACAAACACCATGGTGATTCATTTCTTCTTTTGCCCACTGTCATAAGAATACAAACACCAATACCACTTTTATTATCCCTTTCTCCTTTGTAACATGCACCATATAGACTAACTTTGACACTATACTCTTTTCTTTGTACTTTACGTATGACAATCACCATAATGCAAAACACAACCCGTTTACTTCTTTGCTACTGCCAATGAAAAGAAACCAAAGAGGAGAAGAAAGCAATCATGCAACACTTGTAGCAATTGAGATACATTCACACGCCACCTCTAACTCTCCCCAATCACCATGGAACCAGTTCTTGAATCCTTCTGACTCACTTGAGTGCCCAACGTATAAGCACAATGATTGCACAATTTGTCTCGCTCCATTTGGAAGGAAGAATCAAGATGCATTCACACTCCAAGTCTTATCCATTTCGCCACTTGTCCATGCTTCAACTTGAGTATATAAAGAGCCATGCATATTAACAGTTTACCCACACACAAACACTTCACTTCTGTTCCTGCTGAACGAGAAGGAGGAGAGGATAACAAGAGGTTCAAGTCAAGCCTAGGTGCATTGGAGTTTTACTCATGATTCATGGATTTTCCTTTCACCTCACGTACTGTCAAAACACACAAACATACCATTTCNAGAATCAAGATGCATTCACACTCCAAGTCTTATCCATTTCGCCACTTGTCCATGCTTCAACTTGAGTATATAAAGAGCCATGCATATTAACAGTTTACCCACACACAAACACTTCACTTCTGTTCCTGCTGAACGAGAAGGAGGAGAGGATAACAAGAGGTTCAAGTCAAGCCTAGGTGCATTGGAGTTTTACTCATGATTCATGGATTTTCCTTTCACCTCACGTACTGTCAAAACACACAAACATACCATTTCTTCCTCTTCTAAATTTACGAGCAGCAGCTAGAACAAGAAAACTTGGTTTTTACCTTGGGCTCTAGTCACTTGGTTAAGTACTCTAAGGTATTCTAGCAAGGATGTTCATACTTGGAGTCTTTGGGTTAGAAACTCCTTGGTTTCCTTCTTTTCTTCTGCTCGGTACCACATCTCAACCCCACTGTAAGAGATTCTCTAATTAACTCTTGTATCACATTAGTTTTACTTAAATTTTATGATATATGTCTATAAGTGTGATTAGAAACCAACACGTGTTACATGGAAATGTTTACACACGACATGCACATGTATATACACGCTGGTATAAACATGCTAACATGTTTGTAAGTTGGTTTTGTTGCTTAAGATCTTGTGTGGCAAACTCTTGGTCTCGTTAACACACATAAACATCTCGAATTGAAGAAGATGATTAAACTTGGAAATATAAATAGTGGTCTTTATGTTGTAAACTTGACTCAAAACCAACTTCATGTAAACATAATATTAAATTCGCCTATAAAAATCAGTTGAACTTTCGTCACATTTGGAACCTTAAGTCGAATAAACTCAAATGAGTCGAGACTCATTTGAGCTTATTTGGTCTCGTCCTTGTAAGTGTTAATAAACATGATAGCTTACTTGTTAAAGGAAATGGCATATATCAGTTAGGAAGTGAAGGAGGAAACATAAACAATACATGCAAACCCACGACCTCAGTATGTACTAAATAAAATTTGTAGCCAATATTACATAGGAAATTTGCATTTTAAAAAAGTTTAACACATAGATGTAACAAAGTAACAACCTAGATCAGTTGGTTGTGTCGTTTGGATATGACCATGAGGTCCTGACTTCGAACCTGAAGAGCGTCAGTTTTTATTATTTTTGCTATTTTTGAAACTTTAGTCTTTTGGCAGTTTTTAGCCTTCAGTTTCAAACACTTGTCACAGTTTCAGACACTTATATGATTGTTGACAATTTCAGTCCCTTGACTTGGACCAACTTGACAATTTCTCATAAAAACTTTTATAAGATTATAACTTACGTAAACATTTTACAAACCCTTATAGTTATTAGACAATAACTATACATACATCGGCAAATAAAGAAGCCATTTCAGATATATAAATAGAATTTCTAAAATGGGTTACAACTAGAATATTGCACCATTACTAATATTTCATCGTCAACTAAACTTTTGATAAAATATATACATGTCATTATTTCATAACAAAGAAATATAAATAATAACGATACTTATACTTAAAGACAAGTTATATAGTATATAACTTTGTTTATGAACATTAAGCATTTTGCCACACAAGCCACCTCTGCCACAAAACCATTTTGTCATCCGACATTGTTTCATATCACAATTCTCGATAAGTCAAACTTATCCTAGACTTCTATAATTATTCAGGTTAACTTGTGAGGTCATTTCCATTCTACTTCTGACATTATTTATCTCTGTCTACCATAACTCTCAGGTGAGTCATAGCCCCTTTTTTTTACTCTTTTACTTGTTTTAAACGCTTTGGGGGAGATACATGCTCAACTACATGTTTTATACTTTTACAAGTACTCGTTAACTATTTACATATGACTGTGAGTTCCGTAACTCCTTTTACCTGTTTTAAACTAACTTTCGGAAGAATTACATGCTTATTTCATATAAACTTTACTAGTTTACACAGTTTATATCTCATGAAGAGATACCTGCTATAAACATGATTATAAATGATTTATCAACTGTATGCTATACTTGACATCTATTGCCTAAGTTTGCTATTACCAAAAGTCCCTCGATCATGAACCTTAATCACTTGTAGGGTGAACGTAAATAGTTGTGGATAGATCTATTTGGGACTGACAATCCCCGTTTGGTTTGCTAGAGGAAAGCCACCGAACGCACTTTATTGTTCTTATAATAGGTTATTGGTAAATACCTATCTTGGGGGCCTTATTACTTTCCGTCATATTATTTATATGATTGGCTGTTAATCGTTGCGTGTCATGAGGCTTAGGGCAATAGAACGGTGGTACTGTGGTTGCAACACAGTACTACAAATGACTGATGTTATGGGCGTAAAATGCTGTAGCCCACTGATTTATTGAATGATTAATTTGTATTCACTATATAGCAGGAATCCACTATTACTTGATAAATCATGACAATTATTTTTGGGTTGAGCCAGTTAAGGCAAACTAACGAACTATTTTTGGTTGAGCCAGCTAGGGCAAACCAACGAACTATTTTTGGTTGAGCCAGTAAGGGCAAACCAACAAACTATCTTTTGATTGACTTTGATTTTGATAATCAACTGTTTTGACTATAAACACTATGGATCTACTCATACTTTGATTTTGATAATCAACTGTTTATTATAACCGCTATGGACTCACAAAACTCTTTGATTTTGGAAATCAAACATTATAATCTAGCAGTGGGATTATGAACACACAGGTTACAAGTTTTGTATGGGCGGGATTTGCAACTGAGTGGATTCATAATGCCTTTGCTGTGTAAACATTCTTTCAAGATTTTTCATGACTAGACAACTCTATGGAATTATCCATACTTTGAAATACTATGGACTCATAAACTCTTTGACATTGGAAATCAATATTCAACTTATAAACTCTATGAACTCACCAACCTTTGTGTTGACACTTTTAGCATGTGTTTATCTCAGGTCCATAATGAGCAAAGATGGCGCGGAGGAGCACGGATACTTATGAAGGCTATAAATTTTACTATCATTCGAAAACTTATTTATTTAACTTTGAAAGCAATGGGACCTCATTTGTACAAACTCTGATATTTACAAAATTCGAATGATAAATCTTTTAAAATGACTAAAATGACAATCATTTCTACTATTAAACTGTTGTGCTATGAAGTAACACCCATTCTAAATTCCGTTGCACTTTTTGATGATGAACCCACTACTCCGACCATCTTTATGGCTAAGCTTACATCTGCAGTCACATCGGCAAATCAATCAGAACCTTCAAAGCCTTCCATCATTTCAGAGGTACTCAAACTATATGACACATATGAAACAAGTGTCATTCCAACGATACTCGATGAGGTGCATCAACCTAGTATTGTCACTCCAGATGATGTTGGTTTGAAAAACGCTAATGTTTCCTCAAAACAACAACATATGGATAACAATAATGAGTTTGATGGACCTAGTAAAGCATCTAAGGATACACATGTTGACGGTGTGGTGCACCATCAAATGACTCATAACAAAGTAAAACACACCGACACTTTTGATTCAAATTCTACTGATATGGGTAATAGCAATGGTGTCCCATATGAGCAATACTTGAAACGAAGTATCAAGACTGCGTTACCAAGTGATGACTCTTTCGTTAATATTGATGCTTGTGAATATGATGAATATACTGCTATTATTCCTGATGATACCTTAACCACTAGAATTAATATTCTTAAAGATCAGGTGAATATGTATCAACAACGTGCAAAATTTGAGTTAACTGAACGTGAAAAGAAAATGGATTGGCAAATGTGTGCATATATTACCGAAAGGAATTTAAAGGAAGAAATGTTAAGAGTAGAATTAAAAGCTTTGCATAATCAAATCGATCAAACTGTTAAACAAAAACAGGAGATCCAAAATAGTGTTAACACACTAAAATTAGATTTTCAAAATAAGGAAGCTAAACTCCTAAACGATTTTTCCAATTTAAAGGCCTTAAAGAACAAGCTTGAAAACAAACTGTACACACAAGGCCAAACCATTCAAACTGCTCAAATGATACAAAAGCACATTAAGCTTCGTGATAAACATAGTGATAAGGATACAGGGTTGCCCAAAACTAATTATCTTAGGAGCGTTAGTGCCTCGCAACCTGCCTTATATGATTTCAATGTGATGCTTAAACCTAATCATGATCCCCCTGATGTGCGTGATTCTGAAGAGATTGATGCTTGTGAAACTGAAAATAGGAAGAGACTTGAAGATAGGATGAAGGATCCTATGTGCATAAATAATAATGTTAATGTCAAGCCCCATAACTACTATGAGCAGAACCTATTGACGGTCTTTGCACCCCAGACTAGGTTAACTACTGAACAGATTTTTTGGGCCTTAGACGTTGAAAAAATGAAAGCTGAACTTCTTTTGGCTTCCCCTCCCCTTAAGTTTGCTAAACCAACGGTGTATCCTCCTAATACACCCATGAATCTAGTTCAGATTGCGCTTCCTACTCAATGCAAAACTCTTATTAGCATGTATGTTCTGTATCAAATGTTTGCGGATTTTGACAAAACATGTAAAAAGAGAATTACTCCAACGGGAATTACTGAAGGAGAAAGGGGTTTTAAAGTTACAAAAGAATGTTATCTCACAGAAGTCATTCCATTTTTTAAACAAATCAAAGAACATTTTGAATACATGGAATCGTCTCTTAAATCTGAGGTTCATGAAATGAAAGAGGTGTTTAAAAATCAGGAAATGGAAGGAAAACAAATTGTAATAGATCTTCAACATAGTGAAATTGCGAGGAAGAATGCTCTCATCATGAATGATAATTTGATTGCTATGTGCATTGCTCAAGATGTGTTTTATACTGCTACAGATTCTTCGTTAACTGCTTCCCAATTTCATGAAATGTCTGTTACATTGCAAGTTTTCCAGAATCGTGTTGTTGAGCTTGAGTGGGAGAATTTAAAACTGTGCGAAAAAATTCAAAAAGATGATCATGATAACATGGTCAAGCATTTTTCAGAACTAGAGGTTGATAATCTTAACTTGCAATTAAGATATCAGCACCTAGAAGAGAGAATTAAAAACTCAAATGCTAAAACATCTTCGGATGCTCTTGAATTTTATGCATATTTTGAATTAGCCCAAAGGGATGAAAGAATTCAAGCTCACAGTAACACGATTCGGAAACTGAAGCTTCAAATTGCTCTTTTAAAGTCTGAGAAATGTGATGTGATTGTGAATGAATGTGTCATGAATGATAATAGATGTGATGTGATTGATACCCTGAAACCTCCGTGTTTAGATTCTCAAATTCTTCAACTTCAAAACATCATTAACAATTTGAAACATGAAAATGAGGCTTTTTCAAGTTGAAAACTCTAAAATCAAACAACACTACAAAGAGTTACATGAGTCTTTCAAGATCTCACGTGTTAAATCAAATGAAAAGGTGACGTCTTTGTTAAATGAAATTGAGAATCTAAAGACTCAGGTGAAAGGGAAAATGCCAGTCACTACATGTGATTGCAATCTCACTACAAAAGCTAAAAGGACTGTTGCTGATACCATTAATATTCCTCTTCCTCTTAGGAATAATGCGTTTGTTCATAGTGAGTACCTTAGGCATCTTAAGGATTGCCTAGATATTCTTTGCGAGACCATCGAAGAGGTTAGAATGGTGAGACCTATGGACATTGGCATTTGTGATGTGTATTTTCTCATCAACAGATCATATGAGCTCTTAGATTATGCTATTGGTACATGTCCTAAAACTGTTTGCATGCGTGATAAGACTGATGATTTTCCCTCTAAGGTTAAGAACAAGCATGTCACATTTAAAGTACCCATAACATCAGCAGCACAAAACACATCTCACACCAGAAATCAATCAGCAGTTTCTTACTCTAATGTTCCCGTCATTAATTCTACAGGAGTAAAAGTTGACACTAATGCTAGCAAGTCAAAGCCTAGTTGCAATACAAGGAATGATAGGACTTCACCAGCTAAAAGTGCTCAAGGAAAGAAAGTAGAAGACCAACTTAGGAACAATAAGACTGATCTGAATGTTGTGAATCGTGTTGATTCTAGTATTTGCTTTAGGCGTACTGTAATTAATTCGAATTCTATTGTGAGATCTGTAATAACTCTTTAAATTCTGGTAATCATGATGTGTGTGTTAAGACATATTTGAATGCTTCTATCGATTCCCCTAGTTGTCGTGCTGTTTATTATAAACGTGAAAACCTTGTTTGGAAAGCCACAGGAAGGAAGTTTACTAATGTTGGCTATCATTGGAGACCCACTGGAAGATTAGTATTAATAGGAAATCCACGCCCCTATGCTAAGCATTTTCGTCCCAAGGCATACGAAAGTAGGATTTGGAAGGAGACTGGTAGAACTTTTCCTATAAGTACCCAATGCGCTAAATATAAGTCTAGTCCCCTTGCACACCATGTTATGTCTAAGGTTCCTAGTAATAATTCCTCCTCCGTTGCAATTAACAATGTTTGTGCTAACCAATCAGACCCCACTTCTGGTTGGGGATCCAAGTTTTCTCGTTATCCATATCTGTCTGGCTCCAAATGCAGGTTGTACAAATCGCCCTGTGGTATTTGGACTCAGGCTGCTCTAAACATATGACGGGGGATCGCTCGCGGCTCAGAAATTTCGTGAAAAAGTTTATTGGGACAGTTAGATTCGGGAACAATCATTTTGGTGCTATAATGGGTTATGGAGATTATGTGGTTGGCAATAACGTGATTTCAAGAGTTTACTATGTAGAAGGGCTTGGGCACAATTTGTTCTCCGTTGGTCAATTCTGTGACTCAGATCTAGAAGTTGCCTTCAGAGAACACTCCTGTTATGTTAGAAGATTGGACGGTGTGGATCTTCTGAAAGGCAGACGTGGAACGAACCTCTATACTATATCCATTGAAGATATGATGCAAGCATTTCCAATCTGTCTACTATCTAAAGCCTCCAAGAACAAATCATGGTTGTGGCATCGTCGTTTGAACCATTTGAACTTCGGTACCATCAATGAACTTACTCGTAAAGATCTTGTTCGAGGCATGCCTAGGCTGAAGTATGAAAAATATCATCTGTGTTCCGCTTGTCAACTTGGTAAAAGCAAGAAGCACACTCACAAACCCAAAACCATCAACACCATAATGGAAGTTCTTCATACCCTTCACATGGACCTTTGTGGTCCCATGAGAGTGCAAAGCATATTTGGAAAGAGATATGTGTTGGTGATCGTTGATGACTACT
>LBNU01028430.1:195706-214636 GCA_014162995.1 Artemisia annua
GAAGAGAGTAAGACTAAATCAATGGAACACACAGAAATACACAAAATACTAAAATACAATTTGAATGTGTCCTTTTATGTGTTTCAGATTACAGGATTGGAAAAACTGATGAAAAACAGTCAAGTTTGCAAATTGGCAGTTTTCAGTCACCTGACTTCATAAAATCGGGCAAAATAATCCCTGGTTATTCCAAAACATGAAAAAATATCATCAAAGATCCTTTGGGATTCACAAGTTGGTCAAAAGAAGTCCTTTAACAGTCAAAAATTGCAAATGACAACTTTGGGTCCCTCAAGTTTTGAAAACATGGCAAACAGGCCCTGAAGTTTCACACTTTCGCAAAACTAGTCCTTGAGGGTTTAAATGAATGAAAGTCAATATTACGTCATGATCAAACTTATTCATTTTTAGTCCCCTGGAATAAAGTTTTCATCAATTGGCAGAAAGGCCCTTCAAGCGTTTCAAATTTGGCAAAGAATGGTCCCTGGGTATTTTAAAATGGGAAAATATCACAAATTTACAATTCATCCGCTCGTGTAGCATACCTAACGATCTTCCCGGATGAGTGGACACTGAATGTCTTTGTCATCCTGATCATATATTGATCACTCTCTTCACCATAATCTATTTGAGTAATGATGTAACAAGTTCAGTCCTCAAAAATCCAAAATACATAATAGTTTAGGCTTTATAACTACAAACCAAACCGAGCCTTAGTATTATTTTTATCCAACCAATAAAAACCCAATCACATCTTATTCCCCAAAAGCCAGTCCCAGGCCCAACACTATCTCTGACACCACACACCACGCGTTTTTGACTAGATATAAGTTTGGGAGGAGATACAACTAACTCTCGTGTGGGTCAAACAACCCTGGTCATAGTTTAGAATTCCTTAGATCCCAGTGAATACACTGAAATCATCATCAAACTTATCAGAAACAGCTGCAAGTTGGACTCAATAAAGTATCGCCTCCGCACTCTTGATTTTTTCCGCACAGATAGATGGAACAGTAGTACTTTGTCAATCAACAATTACCCAGTTCTATGAATCGCCCATTCAACGGCATATACTCATCAACCGGAGTTCCTCTTCCACGAACACACCTCAGTGGAGAAGCGCCGCTCAGATATAGAAACCAGCGGTGGTTGTTAACTACTCCTGCCAAAAGACGACAGCGTAAATAAGAATATAGGATCTTCTCCAAAGCTCCTATGTACCTAATGGGGTCACCACGGTCCAGCTCACGCCAGTATAGGATTCTTGCAACTCACGCTACTGTTACACTCAGAATAGATACTGATTCATTCTCTTTACCAAACTGTATCAAGACCTTCCTCGCATGTGCATCAGATACGCGCAACACGTCCAATAACACTCTAATCTGCTCATCATCCCTTCTTCGAGATTCTTGGTGCAATTATGTCTTACCCTATCCCATCCACTAGTGAAGATCTGGGAAAGCTCAAGGCAAAAGCAGATATTTCGCGCACAATTATTCTTGTTGGACAAAGATCCTGGATTATAATGACTAGATAGGGTAACTACCTACAATTGGTAATCCTCACACAACACAAATAAGACTTTTCTATCCGTCCGACCCCTATACTCAACTCGAAACTATCATCCGATCACAAGGTCTTTGACCACATAGAGCTGTACCCTGAATTGCAGCAATGAACGGTTGCTCCTCGCATACATTCTCCCCAGGTTTGTAGTGTGATACCCCGTAGAATTTTTAGTCAGAAATGAAATCCGTTGTTGGATCCGTTTATGGACTGTGTTACAATAACTAGGTATTCACGAAGACTTTGGTCAATGATCTTTGCGAGAGGGAAAACGCATGAGGATGCATACACCTGGAATCCCTGGGCACCCACCTTGTCATAGATGAAGGGATCTATTATAAGAGAAGCTGGTAATAGATCAGAGAATGTGAATAAGCAAGAGGATAGAAGGTAAACGTATTGAGCTACACCAACGTATGTGAATTCTATATTACCTAAGAACGAAACGAGTCATTATAGCTTGTTGGGGATTTTCTGCTTGTGTAAAACTCAGTTTAAAGTTAATTAATAGAGTGGTGTTCAGTAATTTTTGAATTTTATCAATATCGAGTTCAAGTTTTTAATATCAATTCAGTTTATGCCAGATTCTTGGTAAAATTCTCAAGTTGCATGAAGTTGTTGTTAGTGATTATAAGGCTCTATTGCTGATATAGAGCTCTGACAAAGCTTTTAAAGCTTTTAGATACTAAAATTCAGTCTAGGATATAACTCAAAAAATACTCAAAAAAATCAAAATAAATATCGGTGGGTCCTGATGCTGCTGGCTAATGATGAACCTCACCCTAACAAGACAGGGGCCTCTATCTCCATCTCTCTGAGTCAGAATGGCTCATCCTTCCAGTCTACAACCCACTGACAACATTCTTCAATACTCAAGAAGAGCATCTTGATAACAATTTGAAGTGAACGTTTTACTCAACCACCTGAAGAACCTTTTGTCAACATTTTTGCTCCCTGATACAATCTAGCTTTGGCAAACAACCTGATGTGGCTCAGAACGCAACAGGTTTACCACAAGCTAGCCACTGTGAATGGCTAACTGTAACAAAGAAAACCCTGAAAGTCTAGATGCACAACGCATTGAAGTCTGAGGAGTTTAGTTTTTCCGGGTCGTTTAGTCCGCAAAAAGAGATGTGATATCCTGAATAAAAAAGATTCGGATCAAAATATACGAATAGAAAAGGGGTATATATGAAAGCAAAATTCGATCACTTTAACTAAAGTTAAAATCTGTAAATTACACGGACTTAAATGCAAATTAAATAAATAAAAATAGAATAACTAAAAATTAAAAATGATTAACTATTTATATAAAAAGTAAATATCTAATAATAATTAATTAAAACCAAAACAAATTATCAAATGATGAAAATAACTTAGGAAATAATATGAAATTCTAAAATGTAAAATAAACTTAGAAAATGATAAAAAAAAACAAAAAAAAAAAAAAAAAAAAAAAAAAAAAAAAAAAAACTAAAACTTAAAAGCTTATTTATCTAATATTTATATATAATTATTATTAAAAATATTCTATTTAATAAAACACTTAAAATATACAATAAAATAGGAGATTATGCGCTAAAAAATTGTAAATTCAATTTCTAAAAGTCTATTACAACTTAAAAATTATTTAAGAAAATAAACAATTTCTATGTCGTAGTTTATTACTATATTATTATTTATTAACTAGTTAATTAATTATTTATTAATGTAATAACTCAAATAAAATGAGAAAATGCTCTAGAAAAATAAACTAAAAACTTAGAAAAGCCTAAAATGTATTAAAAAACTTATTTTAGGAACTAAAAATATATTTAATGTATGCTATTTATATAATTACTATTAATTAATTACTAATTTATTAACTATTTAACTATTTAACTAATCTTATTATAATAATTACAGATGAACAGTAAAAATTGGGCAAATTAAATTTTTGTAGAATCCTAATAACTTATAATAAGTTTAGAAAAGATTATAAAAACTTAACTGGATAAAATTATATAGTAAAAGATATTAATTTAAATTTATTTAATAAACATATAAACGTAAAAAGAAGAATTTTTAAATAAATACTAATGAAAAACTAATAAATCTGAGAAAATTTTATACAAATACTATGATAGTGCAGAAAAGATGTGAAAATATAAAAACCCGCTCGCAAAATGCTTATTTAATAAGGCAGTAAAATACAGCTTAAACTGCTTATAAAGCAAAAGGGAGTGGTTTGTATTTAAATAATTAAGTGTGTATGATATGAATGAGAAAAAGACCCTAGGGCAATTGGCATCCAGGTTACACACTATCACTCTCATGAAGGGGGGAGGTCTCAGGTCGAGCCTGCTAGCCCCTTTTTGTATTTTTATTATTTTTTTAGTTTCTTTTTACACTAACACTTAAAACAGATTTTAAACAACTTTTAAAGACAAAAGTTTTAGAAATAAGAAAATTAAAGCAGAAACAAGCTCATAAGATCACAGTAAACAGCTTTTGGCTTGACTTTTGAGTTTAAAGCTTGATAAGCTCAAATAAGCTTCACACAGGAATAAAAGAAAATAAATAAAATAAGTTAAGAAAATGTCAAGAAGATTTATGCACGTGGAAAAGCTTAAAAATCTTAAAACCAAGGAAAATAAGCACTTATGCTTAACTGGCAAGGAGAAATCAAAATCTACATGTAAGATGATGATGCATTGGACAGGGGGGTTTATTAATGGATTTGCCCTGGGGTTAGTTTGCTCTTGGGAACTATAGGTAAAGTGTTATTTGGTCATGGGTACTCAGTTTATGCTTGAATTCCATCTTTAAGCCTTTGTGTCCGATTTTGGTCAATTTCAACTGTTTTAATGTTTAAATACTTGAATCTCTGTGTTTTGTATGTTTCAGTGTTGATTCTAATGTGATGAATATACGCTTAACTCTTAGGAGGTTGTGTTTTGGGCTTTCTTATTACTTATTAGTACACTGTCTCACCGTTACCATATAGCATAATTGAGTTTTGGATATTGTCTGTTATATATCTGTACTGTTTGTGTTCCAGAATAAGTCTATTATATCATAATTTAACCTTGTGGATTCATTTCATGGTTTAGACTCAGTATAATCTTTTGAAAATCTCAAGGCAGTGTCTTTAAGTAGTGCTTGGTTGTCTGGTTTTAAGTGTTCAAGGCTAATTCTGTGTTGTATGTATTTGGTTTATGCATGTTTCTTTAGTCCATGGTCACGATCAGTAAATACCATAATACAACCATTAGTCTTGTGATAACAATAGTCAAACCTTTCTTATATATCATCATATTATTACTGTCAAAGGTTGTTAGGTTACATAAATCTTCTCATACACTTTCATAAGTTGTTAGAAATACTTAAACCAGAACTTAATCTAATGAACAAACATCATATATTAAGCTTTAGTAACACTTAATAACAACAAATAAACATGAAAATACAAAGATCAAAGCATATAAGTTATAAGAACAGTAAAGTACCAAAATTAAGAAACTTGCTTACAAATGAAAATCCACCTTAGAACTGAGAACAAGAACCAAGATCACACCCTATAGCTTCCCAAGAAGCTCTAAACCAAAGGGCAATCCAAAATTCACCCTGCTCCAGCTTTCTCCACCATCTTCCATGAATTTTTTATTTTTCTCACTATTTTTTATATTTTTTTCTTGTATTTTTCTTTTTTGAGTGATACTAGTTTTTAGAGTTTCTAATAGCTTGCACAAGCTATATAAGGAGCTTATGTGAGCTTAGAAGTCCAATAACAACATTAGAAACAACCATTCACTAATCATGAGATTTGAACAAGAATTTAGCATAAACTAAAATTGATAATTAACACTGAAATTGAAAGTGGAAATAAGTTTATTACACACTAAAAACACTTATTAAAGTACTTGAAAGCTTTGGATTACACTGAATTTAAAGATTAACTGAGTACGAAATTTAGAGACTAAAATTACACTAGATACTCTATTACATTCCTTCTCCTCTGTTTTATAGATCTTTGTTGAGGTCCTAGCAGCCTTCCATGACTTTCCCACTTCATCTCAGCCTTTGATTTCATCAAATTCATCATAAACGTCCATGTGGCATTTTTGGCGCCAAAATATCAAAAGCAGGTTTTTTGCATTTAAAGAATTTTGGAGACATGTGTAGGTAGAAGGGACAAGGAAAAGGAGTAGGGATGGAGTTGGGTAATGATTTGGAACCAGAAACAGGGGATGTGAGATGGAGGTGGAGTGTATAATGGTGGGGAAGCATTAAATGCTTACTGTTGGTGATGAGGAGGTGGAAAGGTGATTTGGGGAGGACAGGTGGTGGTGGAGAGGTGGCAAAAACCACCCTGGTTTTTGGTTTGCAGAGGTGGGAGAGGAGGAGGAGCAGTGGAGGTGGTTTGGGAGAGAAGGAAGTCAAACGGGGTTTGACCCCGTTTATTATAAAAGGGGGTGTTGGGCTGAGAAGGGTAATGGGCCAGAGGTGGGGGTGTTGGGTTTTTATTTTTATTGGGTTTGTATTTTGGGTTATGGATAATAATACTAAGGCTGGTTTGGTTTGTAGTTATAAAAGCCCAAGGACCTATTATGTAATTTTTGGATTTTTGAGGGACTGAACTTGTACATTTCTCAAAGTTATCATAAGGACCATTTATGCCATACAAGAATAGTGCAAGGGTAATTTTTGATATTTTCCCATTTTTAAATACCCAGGGACCATTCTTGCCAAATTTGAAACTTGAGGGGCCTTTTCTGCCAATTGATGAAAACTTTTATCCAGGGACTAAAAATGAATAAGTTTGACTTCCCATGGACTAATATTGACTTTTCATTCATTTTAAACCCTCAAGGACTAGTTTTGCGAAAGTGTGAAACTTCAGGGGCCTGTTTGCCATTTTTCAAACTTGAGGGACCAAAGTTGTCATTTTGCAATTTTTTGACTTTAAAGGACTTCTTTTGACAACTTGTGAATCCCAAAGGATCTTTGATGATATTTTTTATGTTTTGAATAACCAGGGATTAGTTTTGCCATTTTATGAAAGTTCAGGGACTGAAAATGCCAATTATGCAAACTTGACTGTTTTTCATCAGTTTTCAATCCTTTTGTATCTGAAACACATAAAAACACAATTCAAATGTATTTTATGTATTTTGTGGTATTTCTGTGTGTTTTCAGATGTATTTGCAGTCTAAATGTGACAGAAATGATGAGTATTTGCACACTCATCAAACACCCTCAGAAGACTCCACCACTGCTACTTCAATTCCAAGTCATCAACTTCATGAGCATATCAGGAAATGGACAAACGATCACCCGATTGACAACATCATTGGTAACCCATCTAGGCCGGTGTCTACTAGACGTCAACTTGCCACAGATGCTTTATGGTGTTTCATTGTCAACGTTCTGTCCAAAACAGAACCAAAGGATTATAAAGATGCTTTAACAAAAATGTCCTGGTTCACTGCAATGCAAGATGAAATCCATGAATTTGACAGACTAGATGTTTGGGAATTAGTGCCCCCTCCCGACTGTGCAATGATTATCGCCCTCAAATGGATCTTCAAGGTGAAGCTCGATGAATACGGGGAATTGTTAAAGAACAAAGCTCGACTTGTGGCCAAAGGGTACAGACAAGAAGAAGGCATCGACTTTGAGGAATCATTCGCACCAGTTGCCAGAATTGAAGCTATCAGAATCTTCCTTGCCAATGCAGCTAGTCAGAACATGGTTGTCTACCAAATGGACGTGAAAACTGCCTTTCTTAATGGTCAATTAAAAGAAGTGGTGTATGTAAGTCAACTAGAGGGGTTTGTTGATCCTGAACGCCCTAATCATGTCTATCGATTGAAGAAGGCACTATATGGTCTTAAATAAGCACCCAGACCATGGTACGATACTCTGTCCAAATTTCTCTTAGCCAACAAGTTCACCAAAGGAGTTGTTGATCCTACCTTGTTCACAAGAAAGTTGGGAGAACATCGTCTCCATGTTCAGATTTATGTGGATGACATCATCTTCGCATCTGCCGATCCATTGGAATGTGATAGGTTTGCACAAGAAATGAGTACTGAATTCCAAATGTCCATGATGGGGCAAATGTCTTTCTTCTTGGGACTTCAGATTTCTCAAAATCCACACGGTATCTTCATCAATCAATCCAAGTATGCAAGTGAAATACTAAAGAAATTTGGATTTGAATCATGTGAATCTGTTGACACACCAATGGTGGAAAGAACAAAGTTGGATGAAGATGTTGAAGGAGCACTTGTCGACCAAACCAAATATCGAAGCATGATTGGATCATTGATGTACCTCACAGCTAGCAGACCTGATCTGTTATTTGCGGTTTGCATGTGTGCTCGTTATCAATCTAAACCTACAAAGAATCATTTAGAGGCAGTCAAAAGAGTCTTTAGGTATCTTCAAGGAACTATTCACATGGGCCTTTGGTATCCAAAAGACACTGCAATGGCTCTCACTGCCTACTCTGATGCTGATCATGCGGGTTGTCAGGATACTCGTCGAAGTACTTCCGGAGGTGCTCAATTTCTAGGAGATAAGCTGGTTAGCTGGTCATCAAAGAAGCAAATGAGTACATCAATCTCCTCAACAGAGGCTGAATACATTGCCATGTCATCCTGCTGTGCTCAAATCCTTTGGATGAGGTCTCAATTATCAGACTATGGTTTTGTTTACAACAAAGTTCTGATGTACTGCGACAACAAAAGTGCCATAACTCTTTGCTGTAACAACGTCCAGCACTCCAGATCAAAGCACATCGACATTCGACATCATTTCATCAGAGAACAAGTGGAAAAGGGAATAGTGGAACTCTACTTTGTGAGGACGGAATTTCAGCTGGCTGATATCTTCACTAAGGCACTTCCTAGAGAACGGTTTCAATTCATTCTCCCGCGTCTTGGAATGAAGAGTATCACTCCTGAGTCACTCAAAAGTCTTCAGGAAGATCATGAGAAGTGATGGATAAGCTTCAAATATCCTTTTACATATCCAGAAAAGAAAAATACAAAAATATAAAACCTATAAAAACCATAAAAATCTGAAAAATTTGAAAATACCAAAAATATAGAATAATCTATGGCTTGCAGTTACTTAAGACTGCAACCCACGCTTAAACGATGGCTTGCTATTACTTTAGATAGCAACCCGATTTTCAAATCCGTGGAAATCAAGTTACCATGTTTTCACTATGTGCGGATTATCCGAAAAGTTGTACGCTTCAGTGCAACCTTTCTAGTAAAAGAAGAGAAGTCTTCTTTTCCCAAAATCTCTTTCTTCTAAAATTCTTCAAAAGAAATTTTGTGGTGTACAAGGTGGCCATCGGTCTTAAATTTTCTCGTATACGTTACCGCTCACATTAATGGCTATTAAACGTTAAAATNCACTTAAACGACGGCTTGCTATTACTTTAGATAGCAACCCGATTTTCAAATCCGTGGAAATCAAGTTACCATGTTTTCACTATGTGCGGATTATCCGAAAAGTTGTACGCTTCAGTGCAACCTTTCTAGTAAAAGAAGAGAAGTCTTCTTTTCCCAAAATCTCTTTCTTCTAAAATTCTTCAAAAGAAATTTTGTGGTGTACAAGGTGGCCATCGGTCTTAAATTTTCTCGTATACGTTACCGCTCACATTAATGGCTATTAAACGTTAAAATGGAAAAACGGGTCATTAATTGAGGGGGAGCGTATGTGCTCAAAATTTCTGCACCTTTAAAAACTTTGTGCACCAGCCACAGTGAAACTCAAAAAGTGTCTCAAAATCAGTAAATGTTCAAAAACTTATCACATTTCTCTCCAAAGCTTTTTAGAAAATCATTTAAATCAATTGGGATCACAAAATCTCAAAAGATTTGAAATTTTATGATCGGGGGAGAGAATGTGATTTAAATATGAAAACTGATTTAAAAGTGATGTTTTTAGTCTCATAAAGAATGTTTGTGGACTTACGAGAACGCTCCCTTACGTGCTAAAATTTTAAAGATTTTTGGATTTTAATCAAGCACATATTAAGGGGGAGCAAGTGATTAAATGTGATATTTTTAGACTTGAAAAGATGTTTTGGACTCAAAAGATCGCTCTCGTATGTGCAAAAATTTTAAAGATTTTGGATTATGATCAAAGCACATACTGAGGGGGAGTAAGTGTTGAAAAAAAAAGATGAATAAATGATCTCAAATGAAAGCTCACCCGTATGTGCTAAAGTTTTAAAAATTTTCAAATTGATTCAATCAATTTGCACATATTGAGGGGGAGCAAGTGGCTAAGAGTCTTTCGCGTGTTTTTACAAAATCAAGTAGAAACCGTGAATTGATTATGACTCAGAATTGACTCATGAATTGACGAAACACAAGCGTTAGAATTCGAAAGGATTTATCCAAGTAGAAAAAGTACCGTTTCGAGAAGCTCTTATTAGATGTATACTTTGACGGGTCTAACTTCCTTTTCAAGGAATGTTAACAACATCAAGTTAGTTATTAGGGCTAGTTATCACCTAAAAGCTGATAATGGATCCCTTTAACTAAGCAACGTAAACGTGTCCCTAGGGTATATATCTATTAAGAGTAGATCAATTCAAAAAGTGCAACTCACCCCGACATGTGCAGATTTCTTTCTTCCTATGAGCACATGTTAAGAGGGGAGTATTTGAAAATTGATAAAACTCTCAAAGTGTCAACAAAATGTGTTTATTATTCATAAACACTTTGAGAGAATTTTCAATGAATTTGGTTATGTGATGATTGTGGAAAAATACCAAAAGACCGACCTATTTACTTTAGAAACACGGAGTTATAAGGATGGTTAGGTTAGGTATATGTTCCCATGATCCACCAGAACCGGAGGGATCTTCCCAGGGACAATCCAATAGATAAATTAGAAGTCCTTAGGAATGATTGAAAAAAGGAGAAAAGTGAGAAAGGGAAGAGTGCCGACTAAGACTGAGCTAGGACTGGAACAAACCCAACAAGGTTCTAGTTATGAAGTCTTGGTAAGCACTGAAGGGGTTGAAGAATTAAAAAGAAATGAAATGAGAAAGGGTGAAAAGAAATAGCCCTCCAATTATTCAACCTTAGGGCAGACACCGGGTTCAATTCATATGCTACTGATTGTTACCAAGGTAACATCGGTATTGAAGATTAAGACGTCATGGACCCAGTGACGCACTGCACTAAACCTTCCAGCCACTCAAGTTCTCTTAAAAGAGCTTGTTTCATTCTCACGGGGAACCGATGTAAACTATCGACTTGTCTCTTAGAGCGAGTTGATATTGAAACAGGAGACCCCTCCCTAGTCTCCGAATAGGATAACCAATGTGCACTTATCGAGTCTAGAGCCAAGAGATGCATCAAAAGATCTCATAGGTACACTTGATACTTATACACTGGTGATTCAACATTAAGGGCACCATGTGTAATATTTCGAGTCCTACGCAGATCTTAGCAATCTGCCAAGAACACTTATGAGGGAATATACATATGTATTTCCCAATGATTGAGTGGAAACTCCTGCCAGGGTCAACATCAAGCAGCCCTGACAGCAGGTCACTTCGGTAATCACTTGTGGGTTACGCTTAGTGTGTTCGGCGGTGTTCCAAAAGGTCTACAGTCGTGGGGTGATCTCCAGCGACTCACCTAATCGTTGGTGTACTTCGGTATGTCAGTGTAAGCCCTTTCGGGGGCATCCGATTAGGAACGGCCTTGGTAAGGATTGGAGAAAGTCTTCACACTATGCTGTTGACTATCTCTAAGTCCAAACTTGTAAGTGCCGGTATGTTTATTACTAACCAAGTTTTATGCAGCTCAACATACCATACTTACCGTGATCACCACCATCACTCAAGTTCCACATGCTCATACCAACATCTAAAAGGAGACGTCAGAACTATTCAACCGTGAAGATCTACTCAACAAAGATGTATGGGCATGTTGGAAAGGAGTAACCTCTTCAAAGACAAAGAAGTTGACGATTGATGTCGATTGCTGAAAAGATGCAGATTCATCATCTCATGCTTACACTTCAACCGCATAACTTAAGATATCATGATCAAAGAATGGGCTTCGACTATGCTTCCACAACTCTGATAAAGAAGATCATGATCCAGAAAAGTGTAAGCATGACATCACAAAGACTATCACAACATCACAAAGAGACACATACACTCAAAGATGACTTGAAGCTAAATATATGGATGAAGAACGAAGAGCAAAGTCAAAAGATCATCATATACATCAAGGAAGTCATCTTGAGTCGTACATCAATGAAGAATCAACAACTACGAGCTACAAAAGTATCTACAAAGATCTCAATGCAAGTAATCAAGAATCAAGATCAACAATGGACTTCAACAAGGGTGACCTCTCTTAGGGGGAGATTGTTAGGAATACGATTTTTGTATAAGAAATATTCGGTCACCCCAGATATGATTAAGCATTGTTTAGCTCGTAGATGTTATGTTAGTTAGATAAACGTAGTTTAGAAGTAGATTAGTTCGCGGAATAAGGACGGGTCTTTACCCACTGTATACCTGATCCGCAGCCCAAGTGGCACGCCCAAGTGGCAAAACCAATGTACATATAAATACCCTCTCCATCCTTGATTATTTTGAAAACTTTCTTCCTTTTGTTGCATTGCGATTTCAAGTGAAATACAATGTTTTTCAAGTTGCAAAAATCTCTTTGAAAGTTCATTAAAAGTTTCTTTATCAACCATATCATTTGATTTAAAAGCATCAGCCGTCAACACAGAACTCAATTTATCACGCTCAGCATCCTGGTCACTTTCTCCCCCTTTATGACTCATATTTGTTGAATTAGACATGGTATTGCTATCAGTTTTTTCCAACAAATTTGTGTCATAAGTGAGTTTGATTTGATCAGTATGCTCCCGTTCATTAGAGAGCACATTATGTTGAACAGTTAAGGGTACCTCAGCACATGACATTTGTACATTAACCGGTCTAAAATCAACATCCATGCCATGGGTGACTAGAGTCTCTGAACTGCTGGTAGTGTCAAGCTTATCAGTCTCTGATCCTTTACGCATCGTGACACCTAACCCAACATCCAAAGATTTCCCAAATCGTCAATACCATCACATGATTGTACCAGAGATCCCTTCACTTTGTCGTCATCCAAACGTCTGTGTTGTGCTCTTTCCTCAATGAACGCCTTAACATCACCCATGAGTTGGATGAGTGTATCTCTGAACGTGTCAACCTCAATTCCCGTGTGATCAGCAAAGCACCTTTTAGTCATCTCACTGTAATGGTCATACTCTAGAGTGAATTTTGAATCAAAGAATACTTGGAGTTGTTTGTCAATCACACAAAGAGCAGCCATGGATCCAATTTTTGAAGATTCTTCTTTGTCAAGTTGTTGCTGTAATTGATCTAAGTAAAGAATCATTGTGTCTGTGAAAGTCTGAACATCTTGACCAAAGAGTGTTTCAAATGCAAGTTTGAATCCAATTTTGAATTCAGTTCCCTCTAGAAGTACCGAGAGGTGTGAATGAAGTTGTCGAAAACAGTCTATGCAGCTTTTCTCTGCGTTATTGAACAATTTTTGTGGCTGAAGAAACTCTTTCTCTTGAGAATTTGAGCATGAACATTCCATCTCAGTATAATCTGACTCGAAAACGGTTGTCTGATCAGAAGCGTTTGTCAGTTGTACTTTGTTGTGAATCTTAAGTTCATCGTCCATGTCGTACAACTTGAGTATCTCCGAGATGACAGAATCTGACTTGGTAGACATGATTGTGAATGTGCATGGGATTTTACAATTCTATGATTTAAACCGAGAAATAGATTCTTTCGCGGGATTTTACAAAATCAAGAAGAAACCGTTGAATGATGCTGAGTACTTAAGTAATTGAGTGTGAGATGATAAACTTTGCAAGGTACAGTTAGTAATCTAAGTTAAGTCACAACGAGTCAAATCACACCAAGTCAAATCACAATTAGTCAAATTGCAGGAATCAACTTGCAACGTCAGATTGTAATTGCACAAGTTGCAACAACTCAAATCGCAACAAATCTCAAATCACAACTCGCAACGTATTGTCAACTCACAACTACTTGATCACCTAGCAGTGTGTTATTAACCAGCAGTGTGATTTGGTTCGGTTGATGCAAGATGCTATGGTGGAATAAGGGTCTGAAAACTTAAAACCTCAATAACTTCACTCCGGAGGTGATTTGGGCCTCGAAAAATNTTTAGGCCCAAAGGACACCTATAAACGTGTGATAGTCATATGATGGAGCATTTTGTGTTTCAAGATTTGGTAATTATTTGTTTTAAGTTATAATGTAAAGTTGAGAAGTCATATAATTGGTTTAAGATAATTGTAACTTAGGTTTTACTTATTATTCGTATTTCAAAAGTTTTAAATTGAAGGGTATTTTGGGCATTTCAAATGTTCAAAATTTTCGGGTTTTACAAAAAATTCGTTTCACGACTTCGTGGTGAAACCTCACAATATTGAGCCCGTTCCGGTCGTTTTGACAGGTATTTCGCCGAAAACGGAGTTACGGTTCAAAAGTTATGGTCGTTTGAAGTTTTGACGTAAAAAGTCAACTTTGGTCAAACTGCAGCTTTGGAGATTAACTTAATTGCTGACTCCAAACTTAATCGCCACAAAAGATAATTGCCACAAAAGGTAATCGCCACAAAAGATAATCGCCACAAAAGGTAATGGCCACAAAAGATAATCGCCACAAAAGATAATCGCCACAAAGATAATCGCCACACAAGATAATCGCCACAAAGATAATCACCACAAAAGTTAATCGCCATTCAAGTTAAATGCTTAACAGAGTTAAACGCCACTAAAGTTAAACGCCTCAGAAAGTTAATCGCCAGAAAAAGATAATTCCACTAAGGTAATCGCCACAATAACACTACAGTCCAAACTAGTCGCTGTCAACTTGTACTTAATCGCCACGAAATAATCGCTGCTTGTACTTAATCGCCACTAAGAAAACTACCACAGAAAACTTAAACGCCACGAAGCAACACCTACTAAATCATTCACCAAATCAAACCAAGGACTGATATGACTATTCCAACACAAAACCTATGTAACTACAACCCTCTTAAGCATAAAAGTACAATCAAAACACATTTTTTAACATCACAAAGATCAAACCAAGGTGTTTTCTATAGAAACTTATTCTAACCAAGTACAACCATAAAAACCACCACAAATCCGTGAATCTAAGGCCCTAAGATGAAACCTTGGCTCTTGATACCAATTGTAAGATATCACATATCATCAAACTCGTATGGTGTACATGGTTGGAGCGTTTCAAGAAGAAAGAAAAGAAGATGAAACTTAGAGAGGGAAAGTAGAGAGAGAAAGAAGATGGCACCAAGAGAGAAAACCAAAAAAAAGAAAATAGATTATGAGAGGTGCACCCTCTCCAAGGATGGAGAGGGCCTTTTATATGTACATGGAGTTTTTGCCACTTGGGCTGCGGATCAGGTATACAGTGGGTAAAGACCCGTCCTTCTTCCGCGAATACTAACTATTCTAATCTACGTTTTACTAACTATTATAAATACTACGAGCTAAACAATGCTTAATCATACTTGAGGTGACCGAATCTTTCTTATACAAAAATCGTATTCCTAACATCGTCAATATCAATGCAGTCAAAATAAGCAAAGTCACCATTTACGTAACTCCTACCAGGTGAGTGAGTAAACATCCATGCATAATTAATCTTTATCGAAAATAGAGCATCTGTGTTTTCCTCTCTATTTGCTGAAAAAACAAAAAAAAAAAAAAAAAAAAAAAAAAGGTTAGAATGATCAAAATTAGGGTTTTCCTTCCCAAAGTGAATTATAACTTGTACATGATTAAGTGACATTGAAAAAACCAAAAAAATTATTCAAATATTCATGGGGAAAAAAGTGTAAAACCGTATCATACCGTAAGCTTCATAGACATCCATATCATCCTTTGATTCACGCATTGACAATTGGTTTGTCGAGGCCACCATTGCATTACCCTTTTCAGATCAAGGGTTTCGTTTTGTGGAAGATTAAAATTTTGGTCTCGTTCTTGGGTGAGAGAAATATGAGTGGGAAACAATTGTGTTATGTGTGCAGATGTAGGGTAAAAAAAACCCTTTTTATTATAAGTTAAAACATGGAAGGACAAAATTACCCTTGGATTGGTGGGAGATAATGGTGTAGTTAACTCGATTTCGTTATAAGGACGGATGGTATGCAATAGTTTCAAAATAGGGATCAATAATGCAACAAAAAAAATAAGGACTCAGAGTGTGATTTACCAAACCACAGGGACGAACCATGTAATTTACTCTAACTATTTTATTGCCTCCATTGTTGGAAGATGTATAGAGTATGGTACTTAAGTTCCATGTATATATGCATACAATGTTTTAGGAGATTTATATTAAATATCAAACTTTTCTTACATACCAAGGAACTCATCCTCACCATCCATCTAAAAAGAAATCAATGATTGAGATCAAAAGCATTTTAATATTTCACCCATTTATCTCTTAAACCGTTAATCGTTAAGCGAAAATAATTACACCCTCGCGAAGAGCATTTAATTATCTTTCTATAGACGGGCACCTTGATATAGTTTCGAAAAAAAAAAAAATCGTTTTTTTCACGTTTTTTTTCGTGGCCGAAAAAATCATATATGATATTACATATCATATATATCATATGTGATTTTTTCGGCCATGGAAAAAAACGTGAAAAAAATGAAAAAAAAAATGTCGAAAATATATCAAAGTACCTATCTATAGAAAGATAATTAAATGCTCTTTGTAACGGTATATTTTTTTTCGCTTAACGATTAACGGTTTGAAAAATATTAATATTTGAAGGGAAAAAAAAAGATAGAAATTGGGTTTTTTAAATTGTTAGGGATTAATTTCATCGATTAGATCAAATAAAGATGGAGGGAGTTCCCATATCATAATTAAGATAAGAAATTTCACCTCCCGTTATATTATCCCGAAAGAACATTCAAAGACTCACAAGGGTTTCACCTCCCGTTATAATATCCCAAAGAATATCCAAGGTCTCACAAAGGTTCAAAGATTAAGGTCACAAAAGGTTAACAATCAAGTTGTGTCCATATCATACCATGAGGGTTCAAACAAATACCAATAGAATCCCAATACCCTGAAGTACATCAACCTCAGAGCCAAGGTGCAAAGGTTCACACGGATCAAAGGTTCAAATAACAATGGCAGATCAAATGTCAAAGGCTCACAATTTAAGGGAAGCATAGCAAGGTTCACAAATCATGTTAAGATGAGAGAGAGAGTTCATGAGAAACCTGTGAAAAGGTCAAAATATCTGTACCTTAGACCGCAAGTGCAAACATAACAGAAATATAAAGATCGGAATCAAACTCCTTCTTCAGCGAATCTACACGAATACATGATCGGCTAATTATTAATAACTTTCTATTTTTAGCATGTTTCCCGAATTTATAAGTTTCCATATTTAGTATGTTTCCCGAAATAGACATTTTTATACTTCATAGTTATAACTGACAATTAAATAATATTTATGGATTAAAATGACCACTATTATAGTTTAGGATTAATTATGTCAATTTAGTAAAGTTTAGGGTCATAAATGTAAATTATCAAAATTTAATATTTAAATTATCAAATAATTAACTTTAGGATTTATACTATAAATTTATATTAAAATGATAATTTTAGGCCTCGCCGTTCATAATTATATTAACGTACTCTTGACACTAGTTTAGACCGCGTTGATCAAAATATGATTATCACATGCATACTCACCCGACTCACACCTATACACGGCACATTTCATCACACACTCATTACACATCTCTATTTAATCTGTTACCCCATCTCAAAAATAATCCCACGCTCACTATATATGTACGACCCAAAATATCCAAGAAAACATGCATGCAAACCAACTTCATTCATCTCCTTTTAACAAAATGCTTCTAACGTATGACGTGTATGTTTTAAATACTATGATCACCATATACACTATAAATGGACATACACCCTTCAACATGCACAACCTGATCGATCATAAAGAAAAGCATGCAGTCGACACATAAAATCATAGACTCGAATCCCTCTCGGTATAACCCTTTCCGAGACAAAACACTAAATGAGACAACCAAGGTATCGCGAGACCATATGTAAACCACGAGTCCTCTCGAGGCCAAAACGAGTATTAACAAGACAGATTCAGTTCATAAAACCTTTAGTTAGATTGACACTAAACAAGAATCAAAAGTTAACGATACAACATGATATCGCGAGACACGATCGATCACCCTTTTGGCATGCAAACGTGACACACATTAAACCAAGAACCCTCGTACTTATACCCCTTTACGCAAGCTTGTTTCTATCCAGGTTTTTAGATACTTATATAAAGTATATTTAGTGGCTGGTGCATGGTTTCTTATTATATGAATCATATCAGATCGTATATTAAATCCTTTAAGTTTTAGGAAATCTTGTAGTACGTATTAATATATATCGATGTAGCAGCAAAACTTGTCTTAGATTAAGGTTTCATTTAATTGTGTATATATTATGCGTGACAGGAAGGTTAACTATCACATCTCACACGTTAACAAACACAACTTCTTGATCGATTTACATAAGTTTCTGGATCGTTATTTTATGTAAGAAATACATGATTTTATGTGAGATAAAATTACGTATAACTTGATGTCTTATAATCCGATTCATAATTCAATCCAAACCATGAGATTAAACGTTTAGATAAAGTTAAAAAGTGAGTAACTGGAACAAGGACAATGAGCATACCATTAGTGAAAAACGGTGAAAGGGAGAATAAGAAAACCGAGACCATGGCATCCAAAACCAAACCGATTGCAAGTCCATCCAAACCCTTTGCTAACCACATCAAACCACGATCAAAAGTCCATCAATAGACCACCAATCGAACCCATTTTTCCTTTCTTTGAACTCGGAATAGATGAAAGAACAAATATTAGCCGCCATGTATGTACCTTATGGTTTTTAGTGTGTGTTGAATAATTTTGTGATAGACCGTGAGTTGTGGAGAGGAAATAGGGAGAAAACGTGTAAGTATTGAATGGAATAAAGTGGTTGCCGAAAATATGGAGATCTCCACTTGACTTGGTATCTTAATCTTTTCTAGGATTGTATTATGGGCCAAAGTTAGTTAGTTATCTTTTAAAAGTTTAAGACCAGTGATTATTTCTTGTGTTGTGTGGTAATTTAGGCCAAAGGACACCTATAAACGTGTGATAGTCATATGATGGAGCATTTTGTGTTTCAAGATTGGTAATTATTTGTTT
>LBNU01028430.1:217598-229161 GCA_014162995.1 Artemisia annua
AGTCGGCCAAAAGGTCGGAAATCATGGTTTAAAAAAAAAAAAAAAAAAAAAAAAAATACAGCATCTTCTACTTTATTTTGTCCCATCAAAATATATAGCTTGTTCTTGGGTAAGTTTTTAAAGCCTAATTTACATCATCGGCCGTCAGTAATCAATACTATGATCAGTAACTTTGGTTTGGCTAACAAAAATATGTCTTCCGCCTTGTTAAAAGTCATTTTAGACATTTAACAGTCAGACTCATATACTAAAGTATGTCAGAATCCAAACAATGCAAAAACTTCTCAGGAAAGAGTGTTTCTTTTATATTATGTATAAAACTTTTGATGATTCACCAGAAGCAATAACCTGCACAACTTTAAGTAAGTTAACCAATATAATTTCAAAAAAAGCTCTAGAAGAATAGCTCAAGCATACCTGGGGTGCATATATGGCGCCTAATGTTCCAACAACAATACCTCCCAATATAAATCCACCCACGAATACGCTTGCTCCACCAAGTCTATCGTCATTTGCTCTGCAGATGCATAGCATGGAATTAACTGTCGCAAAAGGTTAACTAACAAAAAATAACAAGAAGTACCAAAGATGCAAAAAACATGATCAAAAATAGATAATGTATACCCTTGTATTATCCACCGGACAATATTTTTAGAGCATAAATAAGATCTCATCAAATAGATTAGGAGTTTTGCTTGTTGAGCTTTTACTCTTATAGTATTTGTTCCAATGAATCTGATCATACGTAAAAACCAACTACAAAACATTAACAACATACTAACAACATACCTAGCTCGCACAGTTAGTGATTTCCTGTGCTTAGTTAGCTTAGTTGTTCCACTGTGGCAAATTGACAGATTTGTGGAGCCAATGCCTTGATCTGTTTGCATCAATGAACCAAAAATCACTTTAAGTCGTAACAAGTGGAACAATTTATAAAAGAAACTAATTGCTCAGGGAAAATTTGGAGTTTAAGTTGAGAGAAAATTTATTCAGTGATGACGATTAACAAATAAGATACCAACTATATATACTCCTCTGTAGCTAGATTCGAAGCAGGTTTTAATAAATAAAAGAAGTACTTAATCTAGATCAAGTATATTGACCATAGTCACACGATACGCGGTTCGCTTTGGTACGGGAACGGGAAACGCTAGGTCCCTAAAATATGGTACGACGGGGGGTAGGCTCATTTCGGAACGCTACGGTACGCTTTGGTTCGCTGTACCATAAAGTTTGGTACGATGTACCCGATTCGGTACAATGTACCATATTAATAATAATATTAAAATTCTACATTACGGTAAGTATAAGCTAAATATCCATAATATATTAATAATCAAATTAGTTGAGTAATTATTGGTTAAAAGTTGGTTTTTTGTACCAATTCGTTTAGGTACACTGTACCAATTCATTTTGGTACGCTGTACCGATCTGTTTTGGTACGCCGAACCAATAGACTTCGGTACGGCGATTGTTAATGTTTGGGAACGCCGAAAATAACGATCCGGATCGCGATTCCGAGCGATCCGGATCGCGATCGTACCACGTTTGGGAACGAACGATCAGGAACGTGGAACGCGGCCGAGTCAGCGTTCCATGTGACTATGATATTGACACTCAAAGGGGTATGCAAGCATGGGATATCATTCAAAGCATAGTGTTATTGTCACCATCCATGTTTATATGCGAACATGGACGACAACATTATAACTTATAAGGAATCGCTAGACAGCAAACCTCACATTTACTACTTAAACCTCATCAAATCAGTTCATCTGGACACCTTAGTCCTGGTAGTGAAAATAAGATAATGGTCATATGATATATCCTCATCCCGAGCAAATTTCAATCATGTTTTTTTGCTAGTCTATATTATGGGATACGGTATTGTTTCAGACTTTCAGTGTGCATTGGCCTGAACCAAACCAAGTAGATACCACAACTAAATCATTATAATGCATATTACAGTAGGCAACAGTCAAGGAACAGGGTCCAAACTAGATTTAAGTCTAACACCCATGAACAATAGTAGCGTAAAAATTAACGAAGCTAAATCAGTTTCCCCAACTCAACATCAATAACCTTCAACCGAACTCCCACATGATCTAGTTACGCCATCAAACTATTACAAAATGTAGAAAATAGAATACTTTCAGTCCCAAAATTCAAAATTATTGTCCGACAAAAAGTTTAAGAATTACCAATTAAATATATTTTGATTGGTCGAAATTTAGAGTAGAAAATTAGTTTAAGCCCTTACCAAATATAGAAAGATGAAGAATAATCTTGGCAATGGGAGTAAATCATTATTACCTAATTTAGAAACTTTGAGTAATTTCAGTTGCAAGCAAAAACTAAGTCAAATCATTTATTAAGTTTGAGCAAACTAACAAAATAACAATAATTGAAAGTATGACAATGCATAAAGAATCTTGGGACAATTTGCTCATAAACAATAAACTGAAGCACAATTGAGCTCATGATGAAAGTTGTGATCAAATTTAGTATTAACAAGCTGTAATTGCATACCAGAAAATAAGTGATTAGGGTGAGTTTGGATCGAAAGGAAAGGGTTTGCAAGAGTAGTAGTAGTCATCCTTCTGACAACAACAATAATCAAACTGTAACAGTACAGTTGCTTACAGATAGACAAAGATGACACTTGGATTTTATTAGTATTAAATCTTCGATGTTTTCAACATCGATAAAAACTTTGGGCTATCTTAAAAACAAAAGAATTTAAATAAAAAGTTTGGGCTAGCGTAATCATTATGGTTCGTTGAGTATTTGGCCCAGTTCTCTGGGTTTCACATTTGAAACTTTACTGCAGAACGGACAACTTGTATTTTTATCGAGCCATATTTTATATTTTCTAATTTTAATTATATTAGAGCTCAACAAAGTACAAAAGTACAAAATTGCACATTCTAAGAGTATGGGGAGTGTTAACATTGTCTGCCACGTCAGCGCCACATCATCTCAGCACCAAATAATATAACACCAAAAAACATCAGGAAATCATAACACCAAATAACACCACTTTTTACAAATTTACAAATTCCACCCTCAACACTTTCATTTATTAAAATTCAAACATTTTATTTAAAACTAAAACATTACATTAGAAAATAAAAACATTACAATAAAAAAAATACATAATAGAAATTACGAAACATACGAAAATACATAATAAACTAGTCGCTATCATTTGGATTGGTTGGCGGACGTTGCAAATTATATTTCTCTTTGATTCTTTGTTTTTCCATTTTAATGAAATACGCCTCATCCGGATCGACTTCACTCATTTTCATACCGAGAAATCTAAATTCCTCCAAACGCGTAGCCGTCTCATCTTTCATCCTAGCCGCTTCGTACGCCATTTGGGCCGCTTCCCCATCTAAGACGAAGCTCGGTAGTCATAGATTCCAAGTTGCTTGACGCACTTCCACCGGTGCTAGTCGATGTATCGGACTTTTGTTTTTTGGACGACCTTTGTTTCCCGGGAGGACGTGGACGTGCATCATCACCAAATAGCTCTTGATTGGTTTGACCGGGAACGTCTCCGGTTAAGTCAATCGGTGCCGGCACGTCCCATTTTGGACACTTCTTCAAAATGTACCACGCGTCCTCTTGACTAAACGCCACACCTTTTATGCTCGTCACGATACATTTGTCTAGCGTTCCTCATATCATCCACTTCATTTTCACCACTCTTTCTCGTGCGTACGGCACGTTTGTAACACGCTAGAAACTTTTGGCAATTTGCGTTCAACGTATGCCACTTGCTTGATAGCATATCTTTGTTACGAACTTGAAAATTTTGCTTGTTGAACTCATGCATAACCTTATACCAAAAAGTGATGCCCTTTTGAGAAACTCCAACGTTGCTATCCTCGGAAACGGCCACCCAACACACGGCAAGTAAAACTTCCTCTTCCGGTGTCCAACGTAACGTTGTCTCGCTCACGTCGGGATTTTTTTCAAAATCAACCATCTCGTCGAGTAGTTGTCTCTTGCCTTTTTTTTGCCGCACGTTTACCTCCACGTTTGGTTTTCCGTGGAGACGTCGCTTCGGGTTCCACTTCGACACTAGTCGCTTGTGAGGATTGTGTTTGTGGTGTTGGGGGTGTGGATTGCTCTGCGTTATTTTATTGCCACAAATATAACAATTGTTGTTGTTGTTGGAATGACAAGTTACCATATGGGTTAGGATTTGGGGGTGTAGAAGACCCGACGTTCGGGTTAGCGTTAGCATTTACGAGACCCATCAAATTTAAAAAACTTNCAAGAAAGATACAAACCGTCTGAAAATGGACGAAACGTATATAACGTAGAAAACTTATATAAAGAACAAAAACATTTGAAAACGGATGAAAACGTATAAAACGGACGAAACGTTTGAAAAGAGACGAAAATAAAAAGGATGAAAACCTTTGAAACGGAGCGAAAATGTATGAATACGTAGTGAGAAGAAGAAAACGTCTGACAAACGGACGGAAAATATTATAAACGTATGGAAAACGGACGAAACATATAAAACGACGAAAACGTTTAAAAAGATGAAAACGTGTAAATAACGGGGCGCCACACAAGTCCTGCACACCCCAGTCCAGCCACGAAAGCTTAAAAAAACGGATGAAAACGTTTGAAAACGACGAGAGTATGGAAATGGAGGAAAACGTATGAAAACAGACGAAACGTTATAAAAGCGAAAGGGAAAAACATTATATAAAAAATAATGAGTTAGGAAAAAAGAGATATAAAAACGTGAATTTTGTAAAAAAGAAAAAAAAAAAGAAAAGAAAAAAAAGAAAAATGACAAAAAAGAAAAAAGTGAATTAAAAAAACAAAAAAATGAAAAATGAGAAAAGCGTTAATTAAAAAAAGTAGATTAAATAATAATAAAAATATAATAATAATAATATATAATAATAATATAATATAAGTAATAATACATAATAATAATTATAATATAATAATAAGAAAGACAAAAGACAAAGAAAAAAGACAACAAAAAAAAGAAAAAACATGAACTTCAGGTTTTTCATATTTAATTTTTTTTTTAGGTTAATCTCCACCATAGATCAACTAGATGGATGGTGAGATTTGTAATTAGTATGCACCAAAATAAAAAGTATGCATTTTGAATTTCTTCCTCTATTATACATAACTAAAATTATTTTAAGTAAACTTGCTTAGAGGGGTGGGGTTATAACATAACTGGCTGTTATTGGTCTATGTGGCATCACATTAACGCGTTACACGTTACAACCAATTCAACGTTCATTTTAATCCCGGCTTTGCTTCTTGCGTTAACGTTACAACGCCCGTTGTAACGTGTTCATTTTTAAAATCAACAAAACACACCCTCCAATGTTTGTAACGGCTAGTTTTGTTTAAAAAAAAAAAAAAAAAAAAAAAAAAAAAAAAAAAAAATCTTACTGTTTTAAATCTAACGGCTATATTGCCAAGAAAAAAAAAAAAAAAAAAAAAAAAACACCTATTTAAATGAACAAGAACAAGAAGATATATAACACTATCTTCACAAGCAAAATAAAAAAAAAAAAAAAAAAAAAAAAAAAAAAAAAAAAAAAAAAAAAACTCGTACACTCATATCTCACAAAATCAAAACCATGTCGGGAGGATGAGACGATTCAAGTTTTTTTTTTTTTTTTTTTTTTTTTTTTTTTTTTTTTTTTTTTTTTTTTTTTAAACAAAACTAGCCGTTACAAACATGGAGGGTGTGTTTTGTTGATTTCAAAAATGAACACGTTACAACGGGCGTTGTAACATTAACGCAAGAAGCAAAGCCGGGATTAAAATGGAACGTTGGAATTGGTTGTAACGTGGTAACGGCGTTAATGTGATGCCACATAGACCATAACGCCGAGTTTATGTTATAACTCCCACCCCTCTAAGGCAAGTTTACTTAAAATAATTTTAGTTATGTATAATAGAGGAAAATTCAAATGCATACTTTTATTTTGGTGCATACTAATGTACAAATCCTCACCATCCATCTAGTTTGATCTAATGGTGGAGATTAACCTAAAATTAAATATGAAAACCTAAGTTCATGTTTTTTTCCTCTTTTTTTGTCTTTTTTTTCTTTGTCTTTTTGTCTTTCTTATTATTATTATTATTATTATTATTATTATTATTATTATTATTATTATTATTATTATTTATCTACTTTTTTTAATTTTCTTTTTTTTTTTTTTTTTTTTTTTTTTTTTTTTTTTTATTTTTCTTTTTTTTTTTTTTTTTATTTTTCTTTTTTTTTTCTTTTCCTTTTTTTTTTCTTTTTTACAAATTCACGTTTTTTTATCTCTTTTTTCTAACTCATTATTTTTTTAATTAATGTTTTTTCCCTTTCGCTTTTATACGTTTTCGTCTGTTTTCANAACTCCCACCCCTCTAAGGCAAGTTTACTTAAAATAATTTTAGTTATGTATAATAGAGGAAAATTCAAATGCATACTTTTATTTTGGTGCATACTAATGTACAAATCCTCACCATCCATCTAGTTTGATCTAATGGTGGAGATTAACCTAAAATTAAATATGAAAACCTAAGTTCATGTTTTTTTCCTCTTTTTTTGTCTTTTTTTTCTTTGTCTTTTTGTCTTTCTTATTATTATTATTATTATTATTATTATTATTATTATTATTATTATTATTATTATTATTATTATTATTATTATTATTATTATTATTATTATTATTATTTATCTACTTTTTTTAATTAACGCTTTTTCTTCTTTTTCATTTTTTTTGTTTTTTTTTAATTCACTTTTTTTCTTTTTTGTCATTTTTCTTTTTTTTTTCTTTTCCTTTTTTTTTTCTTTTTTACAAATTCACGTTTTTTTATCTCTTTTTTCTAACTCATTATTTTTTTAATTATTGTTTTTTCCCTTTCGCTTTTATACGTTTTCGTCTGTTTTCTTACGTTTTCGTCCATTTCCATACGTTCTCGTCTGTTTTCAAACGTTTTCATCCGTTTTTTTAAGCTTTCGTCTACTTTCAAACGTTTTCGCCCGTTTTTACACGTTTTCATCCTTTTTCAAACGTTTTCGTTCGTTTTTATATGTTTTCGTCCGTTTTCATACGTTTATATATGTTTCCGTCCGTTTTCAGACGTTTTTTTCCGTTCTCATACGTATTCATACATTTTCGTCCGTTTTCAAAGGTTTTCATCCATTTTTTATTTTTCGTCTCTTTTCAAACGTTTTCGTCCGTTTTTATACGTTTTCATCCGTTTTCAAATGTTTTTGTTCGTTTATATAAGTTTTCTACGTTTATATACGTTTTCGTCCATTTTCAGACGTTTTTGTCCGTTTAAATATGTCTTCGTCCGTTTTTTACGTTTTCGTCCGTTTTTTACGTTTTTGTCTGTTTCTTATGTTTTCTTACGTTTTCGTCTGTTTACTTACGTTTTTGCCTGTCTACATCCGTTTTCATATGTTTTCATACATTTGCAACATTGATTTTTCATATGTTTTTGTCCATTTTCATACGTTTTCGTCTGTGATTCTTACGTTTCTGAATATTACAAATGATGTTCATTATATCACTTGTGATTTTCTGAATATAACTTGTGATTTTCTTATGTTTCGTCCATTTTCTTACGTTTTCCATACGTTTTGAATATCACAGTTGATATTCAGAGTATCACTTGTGATTTTCTGAATATCAGGTGATAATCTGAATATCACTTGTGATTTTCTGAATATCAGTGGTGATAGAATATCACTTGTGATTTTCTGAATATCTATCACTTGTGGTTTTCTAAATATCACTTGTGATTTTCATGTTACAAAACATTATTTAAAAATCACTTGTGATATTCTGAATATCACAAGTGATATTTTGGATATCACAGAATATTACTTGTGACATTCTGGATATCACAGAATATCATTTATGGTATTCAGAATATCATTTGTGGTACTCAGAATATCACTTGTAATATTCAGAAAATTAAAGAATATCACATGTGAATATGTGATATTCAAAAAATCACTTGTGATTTTCAGAAACGTATGAAAACGTATGAAAATGGCCAAAAGCATTTAAAAACGTACGAAAATGAATGAAAACGCATGAAAACGTATGAAAGCATAACAACACATGAAAAAGGACGAAAATGTATGAAAAATGAACGAAAACGAATGAAAACAGATGAAAATGGACGAAAACATATGAAAACGAACGAAAACATAAGAAAACGTAAGTGTTTCTTACGTTCCTGAATATTAGAAATGATGTTCATAATATCACTTGTGATTTTCTGAATAAAACTTGTGATTTTCTTATGTTTTCGTCCATTTTCTTACATTTTCCATACGTTTTTGAATATCACAATTGATATTCAGAGTATCACTTGTGATTTTCTGAATATCACTGGTGATATTCCGAATATCACTAGTGATTTTCTGAATATCTATCACTTGTGGTTTTCTAAATATCACTTGTGATTTTCATGTTACAAAACATTAGTTAAAAATCACTTGTGATATTCTGAATATCACAGAATATCATTTGTGGTACTCAAAATATCATTTGTGGTACTCAAAATATCACTTGTGATATTCAGAAAATCAAAGAATATCACATGTGAATATGTGATATTCAAAAAATCACTTGTGATATTCAGATTATCACAAAATATCACATAATATCTCTTGTGATATTAAGAAACGTATGAAAACGTATGAAAATGGCCAAAAGCATTTTAAAACGGACGAAATGAATGAAAACGTATGAAAGCGTAACAACACATATGAAAAAGGACGAAAATGTATGAAAAATGAACGAAAACGAATGGAAACAGACGAAAACGTATGAAAACCAATGAAAACATAAGAAAACGTAAGAAAACGGACGGAAACGTATGAAAACATATGTAAATATACAAAAACGGACGAAAGCGTAAGAAAATGGATGAGAACGCAAGAAAACGGACGAATATGTATGAAAACGGACAAAAACGTATGAAAGCGTAAAAGTACATCTGAAAACGGACGAAAACGTATGAAAAATGGACGAAAACGAAAGTAATGGATGAAAACGTATTAAAACGAATGAAAACGGATGAAAACGTATGAAAATGTAAGAAAGAGACGAAAACGGCCGAAAACGTAAGAAAACGGACGAAAATGTATGAAAACAGACAAAAATGTATGAAAACAGACGAAAACAGGCGAAAACGTAAGAAAACGGGCGAAAATGGACAAAAACGTAAGAAAACGGACAAAAACTTAAGAAAACAGACAAAACGTATGAAAACAGATGAAAATGTGCGAAAGCGTATGAAAGTGGGAAAAAAAGGAAAAAACATTAACTAAAAAAAAGTGAATTATTAAAAAAATGAATTAGGAAAAAAAAAGAAAAGAAAACAAGAAAAAACGTGTAAAAAAATGTATTACAAAAATAATAATAAAAAAATAATAATTGTGGAAAACTAGAAGGGGGGTTGAATAGTTTTACGTCCGTTTTAAAATTTATGAAAACAAGTTTGTTTTAAAAACTTTGATTCTAGTTTATGTGAATTCAAGACTTGCACTATATGAACAACTATATATTGCTAACTAACTAAGCTAATATAGTGTAAGTAAATAAGTAATGAATGAGAAGAGTTAGAAAGATCAAACCACAACACAAGGATTTATAGTGGTTCGTCTACAAGGACACCTTCCTTGTTCCTACTCCACTCCCCGAGTCACCTACTCGAGAGTTTTCTTCACTATGTCAACAAACTCCCTTATGGCGGAGAAAACCTTACACAACGTCGCTTACACCGGCTTAACGACACAAAGCTAAATGTCGGGTCCTAACGGTAGCTAGAACCAATCTCACAACACAACACGACTTCTCTTCTTCTTCACAACACAACTTCTTCTTCACAACACAACTTCTTCTCTTCACAACACAACTACTTCTCTCTACACTACTTATTACAAGCACAACACAACTATACAATTAATGTACACAATATACACAACTACACTACAATACTTCTTGAGCTTTGTTTGTTGAAGGAGTATTCTTCTTTTGCACTTTGAATGAGGATGGATGTGGAGGGATTGAATCACTTGAAACAAGGATTAGTAATCTAATGATCAAAGGGTTTTGGAGGATGTTTAGAGAGATTTGAGATCTGAAATTTTCGTGCAAAAGGTAAGGAAAAATACCAGATTTAAGGTGGTATTTATATGGGAAAAATTCTGACAAAAATCTGACACAGGAGCGTGCCGGTCCCCTTAATTCATGGCCGGCCCCCTTAAAATTAAGGGGGCCGCCCAGCTGTAACGGCCAGAATTTTTGTCCTTTTGTGGGGAAAGTTTATTTGGTGAAAAATTAACTGATTTTGGTTAAAAATTTGAATTCATATATTTAGTATGATTAAAACATTTTTCTTTATTACCAAAATTGTTTTTCAAAAATATATAATATGTATATATAGTTAAATAAACTTTTTATTAATTAATTAAATATCCCTTTGATCATGAGATGTATTAAGCACTTGTTTATTCATACCTTAAGTGATTAAGTTGGATATAATGATATAAACTAGCTTAATACTTGTTTACGTAGTAATCTTACGTTTAATGATTTTACATTTTGTGATCATCAAAATGTAGAGATATCGAAAAATATAAATAACGTTTTTACGCATTATTTATGTCAACAATCTCACCCTTTTTGATGATTACAAAATCTAAACTCATTAAGTGAAAAATTAGTATATATACAAGTATTAATGAGTTTATATCAATTCTCCCCCTTTTTGTTAGCATCAAAAAGGTTTATCCCGATTAACTTGGAGCTCCCCCTTGACTTATACTCCCCCTCGTTTTGAGGTCAAAAAGGAATCGAGATATAGAATTCTTGCAAAAAATATTTAGTGGACAAGCAACACACACATATATATATAGCATGCAAGAGAATAAACTAAAATAACCATAATCATTCATAAATTGCAACCATCATTACAACAACAAGTGTTACAAATAAAAGCCTCTAAGGCTTACAACCATCACATAATTTGACCAAAGTTCTACATGAAATTTCCTCCTAGAGCTTGCCTTCCCAAAATGTTTGAAAATAATTTTATTTTTCAATCACCAAGCATGTTTATTGAAGTGGAATGGATGGTGAGCATGGAGATGGTGATGGTGGAGGAGTGTTTGTTGATGGTGGTGGTGGAGGTGTGGTTGTTATTGGTGGTGGTGGAGTTGAGTTGGTGGTGGTTTGAAGTTGATGTAACATGTCTTCCATGTGGGAGAACATGTACTGGATCTCATCTCTCCGAACACAATTGTTCGGTTGTGGATGCAACACAAGCAAGTGTCACCATGAGCTTCAAGTAAGCTCCATGGGACGGGGTTGTAGGTTGGTGGATTGACGGGAGATGGTGAAAAGTGTGCATCAAGAGGTGTCAATGGTGACATTGAAAGTGTGATGTCAAGAGATGTAGGTTGTGGTGGTGGAACTCTTGGTGGTGGAGACAAATGGTTGTTGATGTAGTCATTGATGGATGAAGTGGATGGTATGGAAGA
>LBNU01028431.1:0-13183 GCA_014162995.1 Artemisia annua
AGTGCCTAGCCTATCAACAACTAATCACAGCTCATCTTTTAGTGTCTACTCTATCTACAACTAATCACATCTCAATCAAATATATATTATCAAAATATATAGCTAACAGTTATCACCTAATTCAGGAATTTAATAAAACAACTAGTGAACTCGATATCAGTTAGAAACTAGAAAGAAAGACAGCCAACTAGAGTACACAAGCACCTAAAAACTAGAGTAATTCTCAATCAAATTAGTAAACAATCACTTGTGAAACATAAAGTAGAACAATCAAGGGATAAACTAACAAACATAGGAGATAAGAAAGCAAAATATTCTTGTTAACACAAATACAAAGATTTAATTTTTATCAAATATCTGCTATACTAATAATCTATTCATACGAAAAAAAATTCTTAAAGAGCAAATGAACTTACCCATCATTGATTTGGATTTGGATTATCCTTATAAGGAGTCAGATCAAGCTCTCTTATAAAATTGATCTTCTCCTGATCCCCTTTCATATTCAAAAAAGCATGGCTGACAATCTGAGGGTTTTGCTCCAAGTATCTGGCGAATAGAGTTATCTCGTTCGCAGACAACCCATGGCCACGAAGCTGCACTATATTGGGGTCGGTGGCTACAATTCGAGCATAACTGCTACCCCAACTTACACACTTCTTTTTCTTTTGAGATTTTGCAACACTGTGCGAATTTGATGAGACTTGTGATTTTGCAACACTACTGTAACTCCTCTTTCTTGTTCTCATTCTTATTGTAATTGACATAATAAACAAGAATCAGTAACTAATTATGGTTAATCTATCTCAATCAAATCCTAACTACTAAACACATCATTAATCAGATATATAATAAAAGAAAAAGTGATCGGCACACCGGATGCGAAGATATGTGTGTTATTGTGTGGTCACAATCTCTAATATTATTATGGAAGTGAATTGTTGTAGATTATTAGTAATATAAGTGGAAAATATTTGATTTGAGTAATAGTAACGTGGTGTGTGAATCATTGCATTGTATCAAAATGACCGCTCAATATCTTTTGCATGTCTCGAGAATGTAACACAAATCATTATGGAAGATGATAGTGAATAAAGATATTAAATTCAGTTTTTTTTTTTCTTTTTTTTTTTAATAAAAATTGCCAAATGAAGTACACTGTATTTTCATGAATTATATTTATTATATCTACTAGAAGAGTACCCGTGCATAGCAACGGGATTTTATAGCGACAGATAGTTTATTAATAAAAAAGTTTATAGGTTATAAACGAAAAATAATAAAAGTTTGAAGATTTGGGAATTAAACATAATGTTTTGAAACCCGTTTCGACCTGGGTGGTTCAACCGGTTGAACCGTTCCGGTCGAAAAATGGTTCGATTTAAATCGGGTCAACTCGCTAGGTTGGGTCAAATTAAACCGGGTCAACCCGCCGGGTTTGAAGCGACCCGGGTCAACCCGGTTTGCGATTTGTATTACTAGTAATAGTTTCCTTTTGAAATATATGTTTTCAACATTTTATTTTTACTTTCAACTTTTCACTTTTTCCTTCGGGTACCCTGTGACGATTAACCGGACAAATAGGTCTCGTTGAGGCCTGATTCACCAGTTTGTATCGGTTTCAACGGGTCCTCTCTGGTTCTTTTTCGAATGGTTTTTATTGGTTAGCCGAACCGTTGGCGACGCCGGTTCTCGGTTGAATCCGTTGGTCCCGTCCAGTTTTTGAAAACTATATGTACCATCAACTTGTTAGGTTGTATGAAGCTTTGTGTGTTTTATTAATTTTTATAATGTGTATAATATGTACTTTTCATTTTAGGGTGTTTAAAAATAACATTAATTAGTGTGTTTAATTATTTCATATGAATTATATTGTAGCTTATTTAAATTGTACATTATGAAAATTTTATTGTACTTTTTAGTAAGTGGTATTTTAAGTGGTTGTATTTAATTTGGTAGATATGTTTTTAATTGGTTGTATAATTTGAATAACTCATTGTACTTTTAAGTAATGAGGTGTTTTAATAAGAGTATTAATTACATTATTTTTCTCTCTCATATGACCAAGTATTGAAAACTCTAACTTTTCACTTTGATTGTTTTTCCTTTATAAGTAGTATAATTATGCTCAAACTCTTTTATTACGAAATACTAATGCAGACATCATTAATGCAGACATCATAAAAGAAGATCCTCATACGCATAACTCAATTCATGCCTTTTTAATACCACATAACTCATTTAGTCAGTTTTTCAATCTAAACATACATCTGATCCAACAAAACAAACTCCTAGCATCATCATAGCCAAATGAAGTCATTTTATCATATTATGCAAAAATTGCTAGAAATTTCTAATCAAGCTTATTAAAACAAATCAACGTACCAATATAATTTAAATCTTTTATCATCAAATCATATAAACAAGTAGTAATACCATCTGAGGGGCTTAAAGAGCTTACATCATTGATTTGGATTATAATTATAAGGAGTCATGATCAAGCTCTCTTATATAACTGATCTTCTCCTGATCCCCTTTCAAATTCAAAAAAACATAGCTTGCAATATCATTTCGCTCCAAGTATTTGGAAAATAGAGTTATCTCGTTCGTAGACAAACCAAGTATTTGGAAAATAGAGTTAATCGTGGGGTCCGTCCCCACGGTAAGGCTAACAGTTTACCTTCATTTGTGCAGGGGATACAACTATCTACTTGGATTAGTGCATAAACCATACAGCGGACGGCCCACCAAAGACGGCCCGCTCCGGACTAGGCCCGATTATAACCCAGTCACACTTTTTGCACTAACAGTTTCAAATGTACAAGTTAGTTGTTATCCTTAGTTCTTGTGAGATGTATTATATTTGGTTTGTGTAGTTTAGTTTAAGTAAGCTGTGACTGCACTAAGCTTTGACTGCACTATTGGTTGTAACTTTAAAGTTGTTATGAAATGTCTAATTGTTGTATAATTACATGTAAGCTGAAATATCATAGATCATACGTATTATTAAGAAAAAATATTCTGTTATTGTAATAATACCATCAAAACGTTATTTGTAGAAGTTCAAAAAATGCTTACAAATCAACCTTGCCTCGCTCATTTTGACCCATACCCATCTTGTCCATTTTGCCGTCGCTACTATATAACTAGAGATGAAACCAAATTTCAGACTATGGGCAGATTCTTACTTTTAAGAACTTATTTTGCCAGCCAAAGTGGCACGTAGTTAATGGATAAACAAACAATAATACATACACCTGCAAAATAAGAATATCGAATTATTGTGATTAAATGTGTTAACGAACATACGACATAAGTTTTGACCCTTGTTCTCTCCAACTAGGTGATGTCTTCTTGTCCAAAATGCAATAAGTATATAAATACATGAAAGGTTTTATCTGGACCATTTTATGTGAATAAGCAGCTGGCATTGTCTCAAAATGTCTTAATCTTGCAATCTATCGTAACAGAAGAAAAAAGACTTTGTGAAACTTGTTAAAATGTTTGTTAAACCTTAGCAACTAGTATACAGAGANTTGGTTTGTGTAGTTTAGTTTAAGTAAGCTGTGACTGCACTAAGCTTTGACTGCACTATTGGTTGTAACTTTAAAGTTGTTATGAAATGTCTAATTGTTGTATAATTACATGTAAGCTGAAATATCATAGATCATACGTATTATTAAGAAAAAAAATATTCTGTTATTGTAATAATACCATCAAAACGTTATTTGTAGAAGTTCAAAAAATGCTTACAAATCAACCTTGCCTCGCTCATTTTGACCCATACCCATCTTGTCCATTTTGCGGTCGCTACTATATAACTAGAGATGAAACCAAATTTCAGACTATGGGCAGATTCTTACTTTTAAGAACTTATTTTGCCAGCCAAAGTGGCACGTAGTTAATGGATAAACAAACAATAATACATACACCTGCAAAATAAGAATATCGAATTATTGTGATTAAATGTGTTAACGAACATACGACATAAGTTTTGACCCTTGTTCTCTCCAACTAGGTGATGTCTTCTTGTCCAAAATGCAATAAGTATATAAATACATGAAAGGTTTTATCTGGACCATTTTATGTGAATAAGCAGCTGGCATTGTCTCAAAATGTCTTAATCTTGCAATCTATCGTAACAGAAGAAAAAAGACTTTGTGAAACTTGTTAAAATGTTTGTTAAACCTTAGCAACTAGTATACAGAGAGAGAAATAGAGGAGAAAAAAAGAGGGTGATGGTGGTTTTGTAAAAAATGTCATTGTAGTAGGCGAGGTAAAATAGTCATTTCACATGGCACCTAACGGGTGCCATGGGAAATGACACTATTTGCAAATTGAAACCTGCTCAGGAAATTGAAACCTGCTCAGGAACACTTATTGCAAAAATTCTCGTAAGAGGACACTTTTTGCAAAATCGCGAAAGTTTAAGGACATTTTTTGCAGTTCTCCCAAAAACTAAAGAATTTAGCGAGGAAATATTTTATTTGAGTATTGAAAATTAAAGTGACTCTACTTTTATTAAACTATATGATTTTTGTCTACTGACAATAATTTTAAGACGAAACTGAGTATTTAACTGAAACATATTTACTCAAACTGATGTCTGCTTGGACGAAAGGTACGCAAAAAATATTTCATGTAGATTGTAAACCAGCAACACACACCTCCATAATATACGTCAACAAAAAATCAGAAAAGGGACAATAAAATCTACACTATAAACCAGCTCCATCCCCATCCCCATTCATTCAAACTTTGTTTTCTGACTTTTCACACACGCTACACGACTACACCAATAATTAACTTTTACCTAACACCACCCTATTTTTAATTTTTTTTCATGTTGTTTTCGTTTAAAATGAAAACTTGTTTTGACAATTTATATTTCTTTTGCAAAAATAGGTATACGTTTATAATTCTGCAAGTTCAATCAAAAACTGTTGTTATATCGCATATATTAACAAATCTGTCTAGCTCAATCTAATACATAAACATTTTAATAGCATTAACATTTCTCTCTAACCTCACCACACAAACCGAAATACGAAATACCAAAATTGTATAAAATCTACAAGAACAAAAAAACTTCATGAAATTATTAAAGTACTGAAAGTTTATATTTTTGCATATAGAGTAAGTTTGAATAACAAACTAATCTCAACTTAATCACATATACTTGAAGTTTTGCTTCACGAGCTTCTTCAATTGAATCTTTATGGACCATTCCAAAGGTTCACCAACTGTGTCGTCCCTATCTTTATGCCAAAATCACTGCCATGTACAAAAATCATGGAGATTAAAGGAAAAACTTACTTATAATATACTGTATAAAAATCTAATGTGTACATTGACATGATTGTGTTTGCATGTGATAAATAAAGCAAGAAAACTAAATAAAAGATTAAAAACTTACAAATTATAGAGAGATTGTTCATGGTGGCTGGTCGTCACTGATTTTCTTGCCAACAAGACAAAGATTAATAACTACGTTTTTGTTACGTACTTAAACAAGATTAATAACAACAAATTCGAATTGGGGATGATATCATTTTTGATCCATTTTCAAAACCCACGAATTAAATCAATTTACCATTAATACAAGTGTTATTAGTGATACATTGTTGAGATTTAGTTTCAATTGATGTTAATTTTACAAAGAAATGAAGATCCTCAAATTTTAATTTTATGTTCATATGAACCCTAGTATACGAATTGACAATTATTTGGATGAAATTAAAGAAATTGACTTACAATTGAGTGATTAGTGTGTGCTAGTGATTGATGATCTCGAACTGAAAGACTTTAAAATAGTTTGATTATTGGTGTGTAAGGATTAAGAGTGAATAAGTTCGTTTTCATCACTGCTGGTGCAAGGGCTGTGTTTGGTTTTGTTTTTGAGATACTGCAGTGAAAAAGCGGGGTTCTGTCAAAAATTGTTGGACTGTCCTATATCGATATGGGACCGCCAGACGATAAAGGACCGCCGACAGTAGGGTTGACGGTTTTTGCTTGTTTTTTTGTTTTGGTCTTTATGAAAAGTTTTTAGTTTAGAACCGTTTTAAAATATGACCATTGTATTTTTAGACATGGAATACACACAATACGCATTTCAGTAATGTTAGGACTTATCAACTATGGCTAACAACTACTGAATCTTGCTCTGATCACCCAAACCAAATTCTTCTCATCAGCTTATTCGAAGCTAGAGAATTTAACCACTAATGGACTAGCCTCGTGACGGTACAGATGTTTGGCACTGATCTAATGTAATAGAGCAAGTGAAACCAGTGGTGACTGATTTCGTTACCGAAAAATCTTGTTTTGTTGTCGGAAAATGACCGGAAAAGACAACCGGAAAATCAAGAATATCAGTGTAATATTCTTGAATAAGATGCCAAGAAAGGGCTTTTGATACCAATTGATAGACCCTGGTTAGAAATCACTAAAGAAATGTTAACCAAAACCCCCAATTGTGATTAACAATTAGAAATCCAAAGAATTAAGAATTGGAAATGGTAAATGTAATCGGATAATATGAAATTGTTATAAAAGTGAGAGAGCGAGAGAGAGGATTCAAGAAGATAATTTTGATTCATAATATGCTCAACTAATTACAAGAAAGTGAAATATATACAAGAAACAGCTAACTAATTTTGGGCGGGAAAGTTAGTTTTAAAAGGACTAATAATGAACTGACACGTGTCCTTATTTGAACTACTAAAATTGGCGCGTATCATTTAACACGTATGAGGTACACATAAATTAGTAGCAAATAACAGCTTCAGCATGGAGTGTAACACCCCCAAAATCGGGTCCAGCAGAAGCTTACATGTCGCTGGGGTGCAACTCAATTGGTATCACAACACTAGTGCAAAGAACGGTTTTTCATCTCATTCATTTAGAATAAAATCATTTAACAAAAGTGTTGAATTTACATTGTTAAAAGTAGTGCGGAATTAGGCTCTTAAAATAGTTAAAACGGTCCCCCAATGAATATCAGAGTCTTCTATGACCATGCCATGCCCTGCCAAAAACCTCTAGTAGCGTGCCATTGCTTAATACCTGAAAATACATGCTAAAGCGTCAACACGAGGTTGGTGAGTTCATAGAGTTTAGTGAAAAAGAATGTAATGTAAAGCTTTTGAACGAGGATTTCCCAGCAAAGGCATTGTAAATCCACCCAGTTCCAAGCCCCGCCCATACAAGACTTGCAACCATTGAGTTTACAACCCACTGCCCAATATGATCTGGTTTATGTAAACAAAAGTAATATTTGGACCAAGATTCAAAGATAAGTGTAGCAATGTCGCTATAAAATGGTAAGTGTGATAGTGTAGCCATGACAATGTCGCCATATGTGTAGCAATGTCGCTACATAAAGGTAAGTGTGATAATGTAGCCATGACAATGTCGCCATATGTGTAAATCTGACAATGTCGCCATATAAATAATTCTGACAATGTCGCCATATGATTAATTCTGACAATGTCGCCAGATATGTAGGTTGTAACATGTAAACACATAAAACATTTGAGTAAACAAACAAACATTTGAGTAGGACAAGTAGTGTTTGAGTAAACAAGTAGCATGTTCAATTAAAACAAGTATTGCATTCATGTAAAAACGAGCATGTATTCTCCCCCAAAACAGTTATAAAACAAGTTAAAATAGGGGGCATGAACTCACTTGGTGCGATAGCTACGAAGACAAAAGTGGATACACGAAATGAGATACGATCTCTAACCGCAACCTAATATGAATGATAGGCTCTAATGTAAGCAATGAAATGATGCTACATATGCAAATACGTATGTTATCGATACCACTCGTGAAATTTGAAAATAACGTTTATCGTCGAAAAATACATTTTTGACATCTCGTTAAGTTAATAAATATTTTTCATGTGAATATGTTGAAACGGTACTCCACGATCCTCGTTTGGTGTTCTATCGACAAATATAATGTTTTCGTCGTAAAATAACATTTTTCACATTTTTGAAAATATGACCAATTGGCCTCGTAAAACTAGTCGCGAACTAGTGTATATTAAGAGTTAGGAAAAATGGTCAGTAGTTTTTGCAAGTTTTTAACATTATCTAAAAGTCGTAACACTGAAGTTATGTCCATACGGTTTTCGATCATAAAGAAAAATAGTCGTGAAGTAGGGTGTTTGGGCTGTTTTAGCAGTTTCTGAGCAGTTTTTGGGAAAGTTTGGAAGGTCATAAGTTATTCGTTATTAATCCGTTTAGTGAACGGTTGGATGTTTTGAAAACTAGGCTGGGTGAACAAACTTTTTTCTCATAGATATAAATTTTCCAAAAACAAGTCTATCAATGACAAAAATGGTGTCGAACATGGTCACTTGGCGAGATTGTCAACACTTGGAATAATTTCCAAGTTTAGTGTGCTGAAGGAAAAATATTAAAATCGCCTAAGTTCAAATGCTTGTATCTTCTTCGTTTTAAGTCCGTTTCTTATGTTCTTTATATCCCCGGTCTTGTGTTAAATTGAAGTAGTATATTTTTGATAATTCGGGTTGGCTAGTTCGAGGTTAACACCTCGTTTTATCCTCCAAAAATAGTGTGACAGCAAGTATTTTTCAGAAAATAATAGTTTTCGTCGTTAACTCGTTTTTAACATAACTTTCTCGTCGTAAGCTCGTTTTTGTTCATTCCAAAGCCCACGGTTTCGTTTTTGAATGTATTTTCTAAAAATATAAGCCAAAAAGACTCCAGGTCTACTGATTTTCCCACGTTTTACAAAAATGGACAGATATATATATAGTGTTTAAAACTCATTTTCTTGGTTCTAAACTTGTTCAAGACTTAGCCAAACTACTTTCAATCAACTCCACAAATACTCAATCCTACCATACACCTTCTCAAGGTGTCATAGGTTCCTAGTCTTCACCAAAAATGGTGGATCTCATGAGATTACAAGTAAAATCTTTAGATCTATGTTTACAAAGAAAATAAACAACAAGTGGTATGTTTAACATAAATATTCGCATGATTCGCTACTAGAACATCAAAATAGGTTAAATGAAAGTATAAAAGAGTAGAATATTTATTTGAAGCTTACTTGATGTTTTGAAGAGTTTTGGAGAAGATTATGTAAGAAACCTTGGGATTTTTATTTCAAAATCCTAGCAAGGAGTACAAAGGAGACTAGATTATAACTTGATCTTGAAAAATTATGGTTTCTTCCATGATCTTTGTTGTTGGCCGAACATGATAGAAGGAGAGAAAAAGATGAGATCTTTTTCTAGTTGTTTGGTATTCTTGAAGTGTAAATGAAAAGATATCTATTAGTTGTAATATTTTTCAAAGACAAAAAGGACCTGTTAGAATCACGTTTCACGTCATCTCTCAAGTCTCGGTCATTTCACATTATGTAATAGGTTGCTATGTTACTTAGCTTGTTTATGTTACACGATTTATTATGATGTAAGGCTCTTAAAGCCCAAAAGGCCTTGAGGCCCATACGTTTAAGGATAGGAAGGAGAAGGGAGTGTTGCCCTAGCTCCTTACCTATAAATAGAGACCTTATGTATCCTTGTTTATTGTTGGTTTAATTGATATCCTAAAGAAACTCTTGTCATATTATTTCTCATATCTCTTAGATCTACCAAATCTATTTCTCATCTCATTTCTTACATAATCAATACTTGTGTTTATCAATATGGTGACCTAAACTTTCGAGAACACCAACATTTGCTCCATTTGTGTTACCGTTGCTTAGTCAGTGCTTTTCTCTCTTGTATAAGAAAGAAAACACTTCGACTTGTTGGATATTTTCGTTATTGTATAATCTCGAAAATTTGGACTCACTTTTCAAAATCTTGAAAACTTTCGAGAACCCTGCATAATTTTCGAAATCATATTCTGTTTTCGATAATTTGTATACTTTTTGAAATCTTTTTCAATTTTTTCGAGAATATTTCTGATCTCCTTAGTTGCTGCATTCTCGATAATTGTCTCATATCTTTCTCGATAATCTTCATTTTATCGAGAACAACCTGAGTTATCGAGAACCCACAAAATTATCGAGATATACCCAAAGTTTCGAGAACACCAGGACTTTAACTGTTTTCGAGAAATTCAACATCCAAAGTTTCGAGAACACACTTGTGATAGTTTTCGAGAATTGGCTTACCATTTATACCTTCTACAAGATCCATTCACACACAAGTCTTCAAGCATGTCTCAACTACCGTACTCTAACTCTCCTGATCAACAACGTCAATGCTCCGACGTTCATTGCTGACTCAACAGGGTTCATTCAACTCCAAACTGATGACGATCTGACTGGTTCTGACCTTGCTCAATATGATGCTGATCAACAAGCTGTATGGTTCATCACACTAAGTCTTCCCAATTCCATTTACTCAAAGTTGGACTTTGACGCCAGTGCTCATGCAATGTGGAAACGTCTTGAACTCATGCATCAGTCACAACATGATCATAACCTCAGAATGAATCGGCTACTACAATCATGTTTACAGAGAAAGTTCTTGAAGACCATTCTCCCTGCTCCACCATCTATAGCAACTACCCATGGATCACTAACCTTCACCAACAATGGTTTTGTTTTCACTCATCCAAATGAGCCAGAGCCCATTGTCATTCCAGAATATCATCCTGTCACACTAAATACTCATTAGCAATCTCTTCTGCAAAATCTTGTGAAGCTTGGAGAAGTAGAAACTATACACGATGGTATGACATCTGCATGTTCTAAACCAAAACCTCGTGGAAGTGCATATTACTGGAAAGCCTATCTCTCTGCTCTTCAAGATGAAGTAGGCGGATCTATTCCTGAGAATGATCACAACGTGACAACCAACAATTCATATGCTCCTGACATGGATGACTCAGATGGACATGCTGCTATGATACTGATGGCTGACACACAGGAACTTCAGGTAAGTGATTCGGGCCCAGTCTATGACACTGATGGTCTGTCTCAGGTATATAATCTTAACACATGCCTGATACATGATATTGCTTCTCCTTCTACATCTGCATCTGACGAGGAACAAGCTGTTCAATATGATTCAATGTTACCTACTCACGTAAATGATCAAATGTCCACAGTGGTCATATTTGACGATTATGATCAAATAAACTCAGTTGTCACATTTAACGAATCCATTACGTCTACAACACATGATAACAATGATCAAATTGAAAAACATGAACCTTTAACTAATCCAGATTCATAACTGAGGATCTTACTTATGACTAGCGAAAATCAAAGTATCCAGTGTCAAGCACTGAATGCAAAGTTGAAAGAAAAGAATGTTGCATTAACACGGGAACTTGAGCGTTGTAAATCACAACTCAAATATTTTGAAACAACAGGAGATCATGAAACAAGCTTAAACATTCTCTCTAAAAATAACAAAGATTTACAAAAGAAACTAAGCATGTTAACTGAATCTACTTTATTTCGATACTTTAAAACATTCACGGAAGAAATTCAATTTTTGGAAAATGCTATTGAACGAAATTCTGAAATCACTGTCGCCAATTTTCTTTCCCCTCACGCGAAGGAAAAAAGGGAAATGTTTCAAAAACAATTTTCTCCTCATCTTCAACGTTTGCATTCATGTGCTAAGATCTGGGAACAGGAACTTCACAAGGAAGTTAAAACCATAATGAATGTTTTTCAAGCAACTGAACAATCGATTTCAAAGCAAAAACGTCGAAACAAATTTTTACAAAAAGAAGCTGATCGACTCTTGGAACATGTTCTTAGTGCTGATATAATATCTGTGGTTATGAATTCTCTTTATGAATTTGACACTTCTATGCTTGTTGATGATCACTGTGATGATATTGAATTGTTGTCTAAACAACTTGAGACATTAAAATGTGAAAATGAGAATCTCCGACAACACAACGATGATGTGCAAAAACAAACTTTCAAATGAGATTTTTCAACTCAACAAAAAGCTTGAATGGTGTCAAAACCAAAGTCTTTATTTCGAACTGGAATTGCAAAGTCTTAAAACTTCAACATCTTTTCAAAATGAAAGTGAGGAATTAAAAAGTCAAATTTCGTATGAAAAGGAAATTGTAGAATTTCAAGAAGTTACAGACTATTGGCAAAAGAGTCGAGATAATTATCTCTATTCAAACAAAAAGCTCAACAGTGAAATTCAAGATAAACATCACATCATCATTGAGTTGAAAGAGAAAATACGAGAACTTGAAAAAGGAAAATCTGTCAACACAAAAGTAGTTGCACCAGGAATGTACTCATTAGACATAACCACTGTAGAACAAAACACTCAGAATTCTAACTTGGATCCTTCCACTTCTACAGNAATTAAAAAGTCAAATTTCGTATGAAAAGGAAATTGTAGAATTTCAAGAAGTTACAGACTATTGGCAAAAGAGTCGAGATAATTATCTCTATTCAAACAAAAAGCTCAACAGTGAAATTCAAGATAAACATCACATCATCATTGAGTTGAAAGAGAAAATACGAGAACTTGAAAAAGGAAAATCTGTCAACACAAAAGTAGTTGCACCAGGAATGTACTCATTAGACATAACCACTGTAGAACAAAACACTCAGAATTCTAACTTGGATCCTTCCACTTCTACAGGAATAGTTGCCACTCCTAGCGTTAGCAGATCCAAGCATAAACGTAACAAAAGAAAGAATAGGATTTTGCAACGTAGAAGAGAGACACTAGAAGCCTCTGAAGTAGAAGACCACCTTAGGACTTTGAATAAAACTCATCTTGCGCTAGATTTAGATTCTGATTTGGCAAATTGTAATCCTAATCTTTGTGTAATGAATGATGAATCTTTAAATGCTTTGAATGTTAATGCTTCATGTGTATTTGGTCGTAATAGTATGTTATCTGGTGATCATTCTAAATGTGTGGCAAATTCTCTTTTATCTCGTCATAAGAAACGTACATCTGGCAGAAAATCTAGGCCCACTAGTGCTTCTAAATCTGTGCTAGGACTTATGCCATGTGTAGTTTCCAAGGATGATGTAGTCACCCCAGTAGTTGCGAACAATACTCCTAGGAACATACCATCACTTAGCGCATTCACTAAGAAGAAAGCACGATCTAGTTGGAATTGGCAACGTTGGTTACAAAGGACACATAACTTTAAATGGATTCCTAAAATTGTTAATCTGTGTGCTTCTAACCCAA
>LBNU01028431.1:15589-26044 GCA_014162995.1 Artemisia annua
TTTGAGAAAGTGGGAATTGTACATCAAACATCGATTGCACGGACTCCCGAACATAATGGAGTGGTCGAAAGACGCAACAGAACGTTAGTGGAAGCTGCACGAACGATGCTTATTAATGCTCAGTTACCAGATTATCTATGGGCAGAAGCCGTCTCAACTGCATGTTACACCCAAAATCGTTGTATGATCAATAAACGTCATAAAGTCACACCATATGAAATTGTTCACAAACGCAAGCCTAACATTCAACATTTTCATGTATTTGGAGCTCTATGCTACCCAAATAATGATCGTGATGATCTTGGAAAACTTAAAGCAAAGGCTGACGTAGGTATCTTCATTGGATATTGTGAAAACTCAAGAGGATTTCGAATCTACACCTGTCGTACTAGGGAGATTCAGGAGACTATTCATGCTAATTTCGATGAGCTCACAGAAATGGTTTCTGAGCAAAACAGCTTAGGACCCGCAACCAACCGTCTTAATTTTCCAGATTCTTCAGCTGAACCATTGTCACTAACTCGTAAAGAATTGGAAACATTGTTTGCTCCATTGTTCGATGATTCACTTGAGACACGTGCACCAGATGTATCCACTAGTTCCGCTGCTCAACCTGATAACAATCAACTACCTGATACACCCGTTACTACAACAACAACCGTAGAACCCGATGCACCTCCAACTGAATCACCAACAATAGACGAACAAACTGCTTCCAACAACGACAACCCAACTGAAGATCTGAATCAACCACAAGTACCCGAACCTGCAGATTATGATCTAAATGCGTTCTTCAATCCGTTTGCTCCGACTCCGAACCTTTCAGATATTGCTGAGTCGTCAACACGCAATTTGGAACCAACTAATTTGCAGCAGTTTCATAACCCTCACCCTTCAACACATGATTGGACTCGTGATCATCCAATCGTAAAAATCATTGGACATCTAACGGCTCCAGTTATGACAAGACAAAAACTTCACTCAGATGCCGTTCACTGCATTTATGCAATCACAGTTTGTCAAGAGGAACCCAAAAACATTAAAGAAGCTCTCACTTACGACAACTGGATTGAATCAATGCAAGAGGAACTCGACCAATTCAAACGTCTTGAAGTTTGGAAATTAGTTGAGCGTCCGGATGGAGTTTATATCATTGGGCTAAAATGGATTTGGAAAAACAAGTTGGACGCAGAAGGCACGGTTATTCGTAATAAATCTCGTTTGGTAGCAAAAGGATACACTCAGGAGGAAGGAATTGACTTTGAGGAACCTTTTGCACCAGTGGCTAGACTTGAAGCTGTTCGAATATTTCTGGCATATGCTGCTCACAAAAATATGGTCGTTTATCAAATGGATGTGAAAACCGCATTTCTGAACGGTCAATTACGTGAGGAGGTCTATGTTAGTCAACCAGAGGGATTTATCGACCCAGAGCATCCTAATCATGTCTACAGACTTAAGAAGGCTCTCTATGGTCTCAAACAAGCCCCAGGGCGTGGTACGATAAACTTACTACTTTCTTGATTGCTAATTCTTTTACTAAAGGTTTATTAGATCCAACTTTGTTTATCCAAAAACACGGGGATGACGTTTTAATTGTGCAAATATACGTTTATGACATTATTTTTGCTTCTACTAATAGAAAGTACTCAAACGGAAAACCAGTTGACTCCACAAAATACCGTAGTATTATTGGGTCTCTCATGTATCTCACCGCTAGTAGACCGGATATTGTATTTGCTGTCTTTATGTGCTCTCGTTATCATTCCAGTCCTACTGAACGTTACCTCAATGAGGCTAAGAGAATCCTTCGATACGTAAAGGGAACCATTCACTTGGGGATCTGGTATCCGAAGGATTCCGGTTTTGAACTAATAGCTTTTTCAGACGCTGATCATGCAGGGTGTATAGACACACGCAAAAGTACTTCTGGTGGTTTGTAGTTTCTTGGAGATAAACTTGTGTCTTGGAAATCAAAGAAGCAGGATTGCACCTCATTATCGTCAACAGAAGCTGAATATGTTGCCATGTCTGCCTGCTGTGCCCAAGTCATTTGGATGCGTACACAGCTAATGGACTACGGTTACTTATTCAACAAGATTCCGATGTACTGTGATTCAAAAAGTGCGATAGCAATCTCATGCAACACGGTTCTGCATTCAAAGTCTAAGCACATTGATCTCCGTTATCACTTCATCAAGGAGCATGTTGAAAAGGGTACAATTGAGTTATACTTTGTGGGTACTGAATACCAACTGGCCGACTTGTTCACAAAACCTTTACCTCCTACACGGTTTGCTGAACTAGTCTACCGGATTGGTATGCGGTGTTTGACTCCAGATGACTTAAAATCTTTTCTTGAAAATAATTAACTGAGCCAAATACCAAAACCTTTTTTGTAAATATTTATCAAAAACAAAAGACAAAATTGAAAAATTTCAATAATACCAAAAAGATTTTCCATTTTTTTCCTCCTACATTTTGTTTTTTTTTCGTTTTTTAAATGCAAGTACACAATCTCAATAAACACTTCGGTTTCTCAAAAATTTCTCAAATTTATAACCAAGTGTTGAGGGGGAGAAAATGTTCTTCAAAATTTAAAAATCTTGTTCAAACAAGTGCACTTGCATATTTCAGTAATATGATGTTGTCAAGAATAATGGTGGAATTTCACGAATTATCCCTCGTTTTGTTAATCTAAATACTTCATTAATTTCCTTAGGGCTAGAATGTTGTTAGTTGCGAACGGTCGTTATCCTACATCGTTAAATACTAAAGTTTAGGACTTATAAAGTATGTTAAGTAGTCAAGGGACCAGTTTTGCCAAACTTTCAAAGTTTTAAATATCTTAAACAAAACAAACACCCCCCCCTTTTTTTCATATCACAAAATCAATAACCAAACATCATCTCTACTTGATCAAACGGCCTAAAACAAAATCACAAATCCGTGCTTTAATTCTTTAAACCAAAACAATGGCCGAACACAACGAAAATATTCCCGAACAAACTCTTCCATTACTCACACTCGGAGAGATTGTCCCAGCTAACTACAACATCACAATTGGTCAAAACAATCCATGAATTGACTTCAACAAACTTCGAATTCTTGAAGATTCGTGCAAGATTGTTAAAGACATTCTACTGGCTCATCCCTGCAAGTCCATGCTTACCAAATCAACATCAGTTCCTATCTTCTATATTCATTAGTTCTGGCACACAGCTCAAGCCAACTTGGATGATGAATCATTCAATGTCAAATTGGATCGTCAAGAATACACCGTGGACCTGGATGTCCTACGAACCGTTCTTATGCTTCCTACACCACAACAATTCCGTCCCATGTTAACTGAACTTGAAATCCTGGATTATCTAATTGATCTAGGATACGATGTTCAAGATGAACTACCACTCATCAGACTATCAAGATTCAACGTCAAATATCTACCACAACCATGGAGGACATTCTACATGTTGATTGTGAGATCTATCTCTGGCAGAAAAAGTGGTCATGAACATCCACGACTAGAGCATCTGCAAGTATTTTGGGGAATGATGAGCATGCAACCAATCAACTTTGCTAGTTCGATAATGAGCGACATGATCCATCACATCCAAACAGATCGTGAAAGGAATGTGATTCCATTCGTTAGATTCACAAAGATGCTTATCGAGCATTTCTGCGACAAAACACCAGACTACCTCAAAAGAATGCATGATCCTACTGAACCTAAAGACATATACAACAAAGACTACAAGATTGCTTTTGTCAAAACCATCAAGTTCACAACAAGGACTAAGGGAATGAGAATTCCAGACTACTTCCTAGATGACAGGATTCGAAAGACACAGAATTACAAAATCTACGACAAAGCCTTTCAAGCTGGGAAAGTAGGATACACTAGTGATGAAGACGAACCAGTTGTCGAAATCCAAACTCGTAGCAGAGGAGGTGGCAAGACTGGAAGCACCAGCAGTACTGCAACTTCACTACAAACAAAGTATCCCCCAAAGCCTGCTACTAGACCTCGAAGGAAGATCACTCCGAAGCAAATCATCCAAGATGAACCAACATCTTCATCTTCCGAAACTGAATATGAATTTGGAACTGAGTCAGATGATGAGGAAGACAAGCAGACGATGAAGAGGAGTTCCCCGAGCTCGAATAGGCAAAGAAAATAAGCAAGGAACTCTACATCAGGGACAAAGGAAAAGCAAAAGGATTACCATCAATGAACCTAGTGGTGGTACATATGATGAAGAAGAAGAAGATGAACCAGCTGCTGAACCCCTGGTCGATAAACGCAAGCTGAAAAACATCATTGTCGACACAAGAGCAGAAGAGAAACAACATCTGAAAGAAATGAAAGAAGCTGCACTACTCAATCTCCTTCATCCCCAACCTCATCAACAACCGCTCAATCAACCTGCACAAGAGGGTGGCTCAAGTAGCACATTGATTCCTCCTTCCACAACTATGACTCCAACAAACACTGAAACTGAAGAAAGAGATCCAGAAGGGAACGTCATTATGAAGGAAGCTACCAAATAAAATGTTGCAGACTTGCAAAAGGAGAAAGAGCCTTCTAAGTTCATCACACCGGAGTTCATTGCTCAGGTAAACAGAGAAGAGGAACTGAAGAAGAAAGCTATTAAGGAGACGGAAAGATTGCTTCGTGATGAACAACAAGACGAAGAATTCTTTGACACCGACAAATACATCAACTCACCTNAAAGGAGAAAGAGCCTTCTAAGTTCATCACACCGGAGTTCATTGCTCAGGTAAACAGAGAAGAGGAACTGAAGAAGAAAGCTATTAAGGAGACGGAAAGATTGCTTCGTGATGAACAACAAGACGAAGAATTCTTTGACACCGACAAATACATCAACTCACCTCCACACTCACTCCAATAACAGTCATCTTCAAAGGATCCTCCTATTCCAAAGGTTCCCTCCAAAGGATCCTTCTCCTCCTCCATTTGAATCTGAACATGAATCATCTTCAACATCTTCATCACACTACTCCTCTCCACCACCATCAGAAACAACATCCAAGCACAAATCAATCAAGAAAAAGGGAAGCTCATCCATCACCACAACATAACAGAGACTAAAGCAAGTTGTTGCTATGGCACGGAAGAAGAAGAAAGACACACAACCGCATGATGGAGATCTAAAAGACCAAGTTCAAAAGTTGACAAAACAGGTTAGAACATTGACTTAACAAGTCAAGGATATTAAAGAGTCAACAGCTCTAGTTGACAAGCTCTTGCAAGCAGACATGAGTGTAATGATCGAGTCGTACACTAAAGAATATCTCAACGACAACCTTGTTGCAATTACCACTCCGGCAGTGTCAGATCTTCTCTAACCGGTTCAAACAGAGTTGAATACCAGGATCAAACATAGCATTGAACAAATGGTTCAGTCAACACCTTTCTATTTCGAACTGACAGGGCTCCAACCGCACCTACTAATCTTACAACCGAGCAACTACAAGCCTTGTTAGCTGCTAAACTTCGAGATAAAGAGGAAAAGACTCCTGAAGAATCAGCAATGTTTGAGGCATTGAAAGTTATTGCCTCCAAAGAATCGTGCAAGGAAGCGGCTGGAAAGCACAAAAGATCAAGAAAAGATGATGATACTGATGCCGATCCCAAAAGCAAGAAGTCGAGGACTACCAAAGAACCGTCATCTTCACAGAAACCACCAGCCAAGTCTTCCAAAGCTCCAGCCACACAACAGCAAGCACCAGCCTCTGGATCCTGTCCAACATATGTAGAAGAACCATTCATGCTTCAACCAGCTGACAATCACCCGAATCATCCATTCCCGAATCAAACATTCCTGAATCACAAGCTGGAGCATCATCAACATCTAAGACCAAATAGAAAGGAAAGTCTACAAAATCTAAGAAGAAGAAGAAGAGGTCTAAACCATTCTCATGGTTAGATGTAGATGAAGCTCCAAAAGCTGATTGGCTCACAGAAATTATCAAGTCACAGCTTCCACTTGAAGCCGACGAACCATTACCGGGAAACACTTTGCAGTACGCTCAAAGTATCATGACTGGTCTTCAAGTTGAGACAATGACTAAGGCTGAATTACGAAGGATCAACTGTGAAGCTCTGGACTTTCTAAAGAAGTGATCGGGAAACAACGTTGAACTCCAGTATCACATGGAGAACATTGCTTGTGCCTTATCTGGTTCGTTCGATTGGTTGAATCCTGAAGCCAACTTCGATGCCCACTCCAAGCACAACGAGCCCTACTTCACCGACTGGACAAAGCCATAACCTCTGCAAGGATTTCCATAAAAGCCTACGATTCCCTACCGATTCTTCTTCATCAACGATCTCAAGTACCTTAACATGCCCATGAGACATCAAAAGAAAGATATGCTTCTTCTTTGACGATCTCAGTCCCTGCTGCCAGATATGAACTGCCATCTATTGAAGAAACAACACCGATCTTCAGCGACTTCGTTGTTGCCTACAACAGAGAAGCTCTTCTTGGAATTCAACACTGGCGAGATCAACGTAAACTTTTCTACACTCACAGATTGCATCTGACGTCAAGTGAAAACATGAAGCACAACTCTCGCATTGTTGCAATCATGGAGATCGTAGAGTCACGGAGATTCAACTACACTTTCATGAAAGAGATTGTCGTCAAGAGGCAAGATGAAAAGGAGTACAAGTTTTGTGAAGCAGACTTCCCTGACCTCAACCTCAATGACATCAAAGACATGTATTTGGAAAAGGTTCAAGGAAAGATGATGCGTTTCCCTAAGTCAACTCAGTACAACTTCACTGCATCTCTACTTCTCTACATCAGACGATGAATAGTTCAAAAAAGAGTGGAAGATCTTCAGCTGGGCGTTGAAAGCTATCAAAACAAGCTCAACCTAACCAAACCACAACTCACATTTCCTGGAATTCAAGAATCGTCACAGTACACGCTCATTCAGAAACCATCATTTAAAATCACATACCTCAACAAGAAGAACAAGCTCTGCTACATGAGGTTTGATGAGATTAAAAAGTTTTGTAATAACACACTACAACGAGTTCGTGACGGGTTAGTTGAACGCTTGCTGGATGATAAGAAGCGGTTAAGCAGAGGGGAAAACACTAGGTGGAGAGCAAATCCGAGGAGGATGGTTCGTAACTTTGTTCACACAATTGAAGAAAGGTTGTATCATCGTGAGCAGATCAGGAGATTGGAAAGCTACATCGGCATTCGACCATCATTTTCGGTCTTGACATTCAGACGACCTGATCCTCAATTCACTGACTTTGATGCTATGCCTGTTGGTGAAACTTAGCTCCTATGCTTCTGGTACTAAAATTTCAATATTTTCTTATATATTGATTGATTTTGTGATTACTACGGCTTGTGCACACATAACAGTGTACAACCCGCACTTTGTACTTAAAGGACCCTGTAGTACGCATCAGTGCTACAATCCTCAAATAAGGAGCGACAGCTTCTTACTTTTGAGTAGAATTAACAAACTTTTCATGATTTCTATAATTCTGCTCAAAAGACAAGTATTTCACCTCAATTAGTAGTCACTTGTTGAGGGGGAGTACTTGACCAAAAACATCGTTCTCAAATCTTAAAGTTTTGATTGATTCCTCCCCATAAGACTCAAAAAGGCATATTTTAATCAAAACGTCTACAAAAACAACATTTGATATGTTATTTTTGAGGGGGAGAAGATGAAAAGTGATTAAAATATGATGGCAAAAGTTTTATCTTATGCGAGCTCGACTCAGAATTGACCCACGAATTGACGAAACAACAAATGTTAGTATTCGAAAGGACTTATCCAAGTAGAAAGTACCGATTCGAGAAACTCTTATTAGACGTTTACTTTGACGGGTCTAACTTCCTTTTAGGAATGTTAACAACTTCAAGTTAGTTATTAGGGCTAGTTATCACCTAAAAACTGATAATGGATCCCTTTAACTAAGCAACGTAAACGTGTCCCTCGGGTACATGTCTAATAAGAGTGGATCAATTCAAAAGTGCCAACTCTTCCCGCATATGCAAATTTCTGAAAACATTCATGAGCATATGTGGAGGGGGAGTCTTTCATAAGAAATCAAAACCCTCAAAGTGTTAAACAAAAGGTTTTTATACTCATAAACACTTTGAAAGATTTTCAAACATTTGGTTCAAAGGCATCAATAGGATAGTCATGGAGTTACAAGGTGACTAAGGATAGGAATAACCATCCTATGATCCGCCATAACCGGAGGGATCTACCCAAGGACATCACCAATAGTTAGAAAATAGAAGTCCTTAGGTATGATATGAAAAAAGGAGAAAGGAATGAAAGGAGAAAGAAGGCGTTGAAGAATTAAAAAGAAATGAAAGAAAAGGGTGAAAAGAAATAGCTCTCCATTTGTTCAACCTTAGGTCAGATACCGGGTTCAATTCATATGCTACTGGTCGTTGCTAAGGCGACACCGGTATTGAAGTTAAAGACGTCATGGACCCAGTGATGCAATGCACCTAAACCTTCTTAGCCACTCAAGTTTCTCTCAAAAGATAATTGTTTCATTCTCACGGAGAACCCTGCTGGTGTATCGTGAATAGTATAGTATATTTCCAAGCAATTTCTCAACGAATAAGAAATTACCAGGGTCGTGTCCGTGTGAAGGTTAAATGGAATCTCGTTATTCGGATCGTAAAACGTGTAGTGAAAATGGAAAAAGTGATTACGAAGAGAATTACACTAATGATAAGCAAATAAAACACAATCAAACAATTAGAAAAGTATATCACGTAATCAAAGCACACGTAAGCTAAAACGTAAAAACGATTTAAGAAACGTAAAATAAAACGTCACGTAACAAATAAAAATGTAAAAGTTAAGCAAATCTAATCCTAAGTGTGAAATTTAAATTTTTAAAAACTAAAAATGATAAAAGAAAATTTTTAGAAAAAGAAAATTATTATTTTTGTCTTTTTATTTTTATTTAAGAATTAAAAACTATTTTTGTATTTTTATTTAATAAAAGAAATTTAAACTAATTATGAAATTAAAGATTTAATCTACAAATTTAATTTTGAAAAATCTTACTAAACTAAAAACTAATTTTAAAAATAAAAATTTAAATTATTTTTGTCTTTTTGAATTTATTATGAATTAAAAATGATTTAAAATCTAGGAAAATAGAAAATAAATAGCAAAACTATTCAAATAAATCTAGAATTTTTTATGGAAAATCTAAAATAATGTTCTAAAGCTACTGGAAAAATTAAATTTTGGAAAATAAGCAGTTAAGTGCTTATTGGACCAAAAAGCAGTTTGAAAAAGTGCTTATAAATAAGCAGTTTGACCAAATTAAGTCAAACTTTCCCAAATTGCTTTTAGGACACTAATAAACTCTGTAACTCTTGATTTTGACCAAAAACAACACAAAATAATGCAAAGGAGATCAAAATGGGGTCAAATAAGCACTAATATAAGCTAAATAAGCACAAATGGCAACCAATAAGCTCAAGACTGCTAAATAAGCTCAAACACACTTAAACAAGCTCAAATCAATCAAATGATGCAAGTTCACAAGCAAACAATTACAAATGCAATCAAACTGAAAATTCAGCCAAACATCTAAATGGGACAAACTAGATGGATCAAATAAGCTATCTTAATAAGCACTAGATGGAAAATCAAAAGCAGTTTCTTAGAGATTGCTGGCATGTCTATCTTTTGCCCCAAAAATCAGTCAAATAGCTTAAGTGAGTAGCTAGATAAAGGCTTGTCAAGTTGGCTAGACAACTGAGTAACAGGGGAGCTATTCAGCAGATAAGCAACTATGAGCTTATTTATAAGTGCTTAAATGAGCATGAATGTAACACCCCAACCCGAGAAGGGCTAAAGTATTAATAATGGAGTCAAATCAGAACACAAGTGAAACGGGAATACATACATACAATAAGCAAGGGTTACAAAGTTACAAGGAGAACTAAACAAAATACAAAAGACTACAATAACAATACAAGGCCCAACTCTCAACAGTATCTAGTCACTTCTAAGTCCAGCCCAATACTACAAGGTGAAGTCTTCTAAGCCCAAAAGTAAGATCTTCCTCCATAACCCAGCTTCCTACTAAACCTGCCGCATGAGAAAAGAATGCCGGCTGAGCTTAAAAAGCTTCAGTTGAACAGAAAGTCAACAAAACACAACAAGAAAGGATAGATATCCGGAGACCCACGGAAATACAAGAGAGTTTTACATGTGGTGTCAAGGTTGTTCAACAGGATTCCTTCAAAGTCAAGCATGAAGATCTTCCAAGACCCCCGAGTTATAAGCGTGTATCAGTGTCAAAGATGTTCAAGTTGTATGAGTCAAGAAAATGTCAAGTTATGATCAAAGTATTCAAAGACATAGTCAAGGATTTCAAGTTATGGTCAAGTATTCAAGGTTATAGTCAGGTAT
>LBNU01028431.1:27222-38217 GCA_014162995.1 Artemisia annua
TCCTCCAAAACCAGAGATTTTACTGCTTTCATAAAATATAAAAATACAAAAAGAATCTTCCTCTACCCTTAGACCTAGATTAGAGTAGCCTTTAGCCTAACGAACACTATTCCCTGCGAGAGAACGATCAATCCCCCGGTACTTGCCACTACACTATACTACATCGGTCAGGTACACTGCCTGGTGGGGATTGCAAGCTTCTCGAGATCCCTCGAGAGGTAAAACGTAGTGCGTGTTGCAATCCACGCGCATCAATCATGTTTATAAAAACAATGGAAATTACATACTTAAGAATTTTGAGTATGTAACTCCACAAGGGGAACACAAGTCAATAATGGCTTGGGTTCCTAAAATGAACTAACTTTCTTATTCTTGTGCAGGGCAACCCAGAAGAGGAGCTTCAAGATCATTTAATTGTTGATAGTGGTTGCTCTGGTAGTATGACAGGAGTTAAAGAGATTCTGTCAAATTTTAGGTCATATTTTGGAGGCAAGGTTGCTTTTGGAGATGATGTTTCTAGAGGAAGGATTATTGGTAAAGGAACAATCAAGACTGGGAAGATTGATTTTGAAAATGTTCGTTATGTTCCAGAACTCAAGTTCAATCTCCTATCAGTTTCTCAGATTTGTGACAAAAAGTATCCAGTCTTGTTCCTTGATAATGAATGTCTAATACTATCCCCAGAATTTAAGTTTGATGATTATAAATTGGTGATTCTGAGAGCACCAAGAAACAAAGATGTATACAGCATTGATATGAAGAATATTCTATCTACTGAGAATGCTACATGCTTGGTAGCAAAGGCATCTATGGAAGAAGCACATCTATGGCACAGAAGACTAGGTCATGTAACTTTTAAGAATATAAACAGGCTTGCAAAAGGCAATTTGGTTAGAGGTTTGCCTTCCAAAATTTTCAAGACTGATCACTCATGCTTAGCCTGCAAGAAAGGTAAACAGCACAAGGCTTCATGCAAGAAACTTGGGGAAAGAACAGTCAGAGAACCTTTGGAGCTGCTGCATATGGATTTATTTGGACCTGTGTCTGTCTTAAGCCTTAACAAGAAGAAGTACTGCTTAGTTGTAACAGATGATTGCAGTCGTTTTAGTTGGGTCTTTTTCTTGGGATTCAAAGATGAGACTTTTGATGTTATTCATGATTTAATTATCTCTCTGGAAAATCAACTAAGACGAAAGGTTAAAGGTATTCGATGTGACAATGGGACTGAGTTCAAGAACAAGCTTATGGATGATTTTTGTGCTAATAAAGGAATTAAGAGGGAATTCAGTATTGCTAGAACTCCTCAGCAGAATGGAGTTGCAGAAAGAAAGAATAGAACCTTGATAGAAGCTGCAAGGACCATGTTAGCAGACTCACTCTTACCTATTCAATTTTGGGCTGAGGCAGTAAGTACTGCTTGCTATGTTTTGAATAGAGTTTCTATCACAAAACCTCAGATGAAAACACCCTATGAGTTATTGATGGACAGAAAACCTAGTATCAGCTTTATGAAACCTTTTGGATGTCCTCTCACTATCCTTAATACCATTGACAATTTGGGAAAATTTGAAGGTAAGTCTGATGAAGGATATCTTTTGGGCTATTCTACAAACAGTAAAGGTTTTCGGGTGTACAACAAGGTTACCAAGAAGGTTCAAGACTGTCTTCATGTTGAATTCCTTGAAGATCAACCAAATCAGCAAGGTAAAGGTCCTGATTGGATGTTTGATCTTGATATTTTGACTCCTTCGATGAACTATGTGCCTGTTAGGGAGGAGAATCAAGTTGTTCATTCAGAAGATGCAAATATACAGTTCATAGTTCATGGTGTCAATCACAGTCCTTCAGATGCTGACAAAGAACAAGGTGCTGCTGCTGATAAGCAAGATACTGATGAGTCAAGTAAAACAGTATCTGATGAAGATCAAGCAATACAAGATGAATTAAATAAGATGCTTTTTCAAGAAACACTTGCAAAGTCTTATGAAGATGATCTAAGAAGAGCTTATGAAGCAGAACAAACAAAAGAAAAATCTTCTAAGAAGAACAGTTCTTTGGATCCCAGTACTTTGGATCAAGGTACTGCTAATTATGATGAAGAGATTTCTGGGGGAATCAAGTCAAATACTTGGACAAACACTGAAGATTGGCCTGATTCATCCATGCCTACATTTGAAGAATCAGATGATGAGCTCCAAGATGAAGGGATTTTTGGTGAACAAGGTCCTGACTCAACAAATTTGGAAGATGATCTTAATGTACCAACTACTCACACTTCAAGGGTACATAAGAATCATCCTTCCAATAAGATCATTGGTTCTCCAACTTCTGGTATTCTTACCAGATCAAAAGCTAAAAGCATAACTAAGCCTCAAAATGCTTTACTTAGCTTTATTCATAAGCAAAACAGGTTGAACCATAAAGATCAACAGACCTGTTTATTTGCTTGTTTCATCTCTCAAGAAGAACCCAAAAGCATAAAGGAAGCATTATCCAAAGAAAGTTGGGTTGAAGCCTGTCAAGAAGAACTTCTTCAGTTTAAACTTCAAGAAGTCTGGGTCTTATGTGATTTACCTGATGGAATGAAGGTAATTGGTACAAGATGGGTTTTCAGAGTCAAAAGAGATGAAAGAGGAAATGTGATAAAGAACAAAGCTAGACTGGTTGCCCAAGGTTACAAACAAGAAGAAGGAGTTGATTATGATGAAGTCTTTGCTCCTGTTGCAAGAATTGAAGCTATAAGACTGTTTCTTGCTTTTGCTTCTTTTATGGGATTTCCAGTTTATCAAATGGATGTTAAGAGTGCTTTTCTCTATGGAAAGATTACAGAAGAGGTTTATGTGAAACAACCTCCTGGTTTTGAAGATCCTGAACATCCAAACAAAGTCTACAAGGTTGTTAAAGCTTTATATGGTCTTCATCAAGCCCCTAGAGCTTGGTATGAGAGACTATCAACCTTCTTATTACAACATGGCTATAGGAGAGGAGCCATTGATAAGACTTTGTTCATTAAAAGAGACAAAAAGGATATCATGCTAGTTCAAGTTTATGTGGATGATATTATTTTTGGTGCTACAAAACAATCCATGGTGAAAGAATTTGAAGAACTTATGCAGAAAGAATTTCAGATGAGTTCAATGGGTGAATTGACTTTCTTTTTAGGACTTCAAGTTAAACAGACAAAGACTGGTATTTTTATAAGTCAAGATAAGTATGTCACTGACATTCTTAAGAAATTTAATCTTCACACTCTCAAGCCAGTAACAACACCCATTAAATCATTAAATTCACTTGGCAAGGATGAAGATGGAAAACCAGTGGAAGTCAAGCTTTACAGATCAATGGTTGGGTGTCTCATGTACTTAACTGCATCAAGACCTGATATTATGTTTGCAGTATGCTTATGTGCAAGATATCAAGTTTCACCCAAGGTTTCACACATGAATGCTGTTCAAAGGATCTTTGCTTATCTCAAGTTTCAACCTAAACTAGGATTGTGGTATCCTAAGGAGTCACCTTTTCATTTGGAAGCTTTTTCAGATAGTGACTATGCTGGAGATAACTTTGATAGAAGATCAACCACTGGTGGATGTCAATATCTTGGAAGAAGATTAGTTTCTTGGCAATGTAAGAAACAAACAATTGCAGCAACCTCATCTACAGAAGCTGAATATGTTGCAGCTGCAAGTTGTTGTGGACAAGTTCTATGGATGCAAAATCAACTCTTGGACTATGGTTTCAATTTCAAGAATACTCCTATCAACATTGATAATGCGAGTACAATATGTATTGTGAAGAATCCAGTTTACCATTCCAAGACCAAACACATTCAGATAAGGCATCATTTTATTCGTGATTGCTATGAGCATAGACTGATTAATGTTGTCAAGATTCATACAGATGATAATGTGGCAGATTTACTCACAAAAGGTTTTGATATTTCAAGATTTAAGCATTTAGTGGTGAGTATTGGAATGATTAATCACTAAGCTATTTTTGAGGGGAGGCATTAATAGTTAGTCATGATTTAAGGAGAGGCTAAAGATTTTATTCATTAGAAGTTTACAAGTGCTACCAAAGTACTGCTGTCTTATAAGACAACAGTCGTTACATAACATGAGTTAAAGTACTGGTCTACATCATTCTACATCAGCCTACATCTACCTACTCCATTCCACTACTCCATTGGCTTCTTTCCCTTGCCCTGATAGTTGTTCTTTGCCTTATGAGCATTGTACTTCTTTCTTTCAAAGGTGGACTGCAGCTTTGGACATGGAAGGAAAAGAACTGGTTTTGGAGGTTTTGGCAATTTTGCAGACTTCTTAGACTTCTCAGGCACTTCTATCTTCTTGAGATTGGAAATTGCTGTGGTGAGAGCAGTGTTCAAAGCTTTTGGAAGCTCCTTGGAGAGGTCATAGGATTCATCACTATCATCATCTAAAGAAGAACTTGAATAAAACTCCAGTGATGGTGCCCTAGTGGAAGGACCTTCTTTAGACTGCACAAACTCTAGTTTCCTAGCACTTGGTGCTGTTTTGGGGAAATAGTCAGACCATGTTGGACCACTGGATGCAGAAGAATCTTCATAGACATCCACTTCATCAGTGGATGATGAATCAGATGAGACATAGACAATGTTTGGTAACTTACTCATGGTGAAGTTGTTGATGTTTCTGGTTATTTGTGATGTTTTTGAATGAGTTTGTGATGAAATTATTTGTTCTTTGAGGGTCTTTTTATAGGCATAAACGGTTTGAATGGTGAAAGTACTGCTCAACGGCTATAAAAAGAGAGTACTGCTTGCTGACGTGGCAAGTGCTGTCTTTTTCAAACGGTCAAAAAGATATGGTAAATATTCTTTAAATATTATGAAAGAGATAAGGGGTATAAAACAACTGTTTTGAGTTATTTTTGGGATACTATTTTATCAATCTTACCCATAAATACTTACCCTACTTCCCTTTTCTCTTTCGTATATCTCTTTACCATAATATTCCATATTCACTCGCCGTTTTCACCAATTACCTTTATACAAACATTCTTCAATGGCTCGAAGAACATGTAATCGTCACAATATGGTAGCAAATTTGGACAAGACTGATCTCAATGTTGATTTTCATGACATTATTGATTTTCTTGCTGGGTCTCCAATCAATTATGCTATTTTGGTTAATCCTGATGTGATTGGACCTTGGATTCAAGAATTTTGGGCTACTGCTGATGCTGGTTGTGAAGATTTGGATACATGGTTCATTACTGCTACAGTTGCTGGGCGTAAGGTTCGAATCTCAGAGGCACAAATAAGAGCAGACCTTCAGTTTAATGATGAGGAAGGTACTGTATGTTTTGCTAAACAGGTTATTTGGGATACACTTAGGGATCTTGGTTATGAGGGTTCACTTAGAAAACAAACTTTTGAAAAACCCCTCTTTAGTCCTCAATGGAAGTACTTAATTCATGTACTTCTTCATTGCCTAAGCAACAAAACTACTGCTTGGAATGAATTCCCTAAGACTATAGCCTCAGCATTGGTGGGTTTAGCAACTAATCAGCCATTCAACTTCTCTTGGATGATCTTAAATGGGATGCTCAACCACATCAACAAAAAGAAACCATTTTTGATGTATCCTAGATTCATACAAGTCTTTCTGGATAAACAGCTTAAAGGTATTCCTAAGCCACAAGACTTCTTACCTGTTATTATGCTTCAAGACAAGGTGTTTACCTTTATGGCCAACAAGAGTTCAGATTTTTCTGGTCATATTACACCTCTTACTGCATATATGTTGGAAGTAGCACAGACTGTTAGGGATGCTGCTCAGGAAGATTCAGAAGCAGATTCAGAAGATGCCTCTGAACATGAAGACTCTGCTCCTACTCCATCTCAAAGATCTGGAAGGTCTCTTTCTCATGAAGAAGATGTTTTACAGCATTCTTCTCCTTCACCAGTTAAAGCAGTCTCCCAAAAGACTGCTTCCAGAGAAAAGACTGCTTCCAGAGAAAAGACTGCTTCCAGAGAAAAGACTGCCTCTGCAGAAAAGCCTGTTTCTCTGCAAGATACTGATCTCAGTGACACAGATCATGGTGTTAGTCAACCATTTAATCCCAATGATTATACTTCCACAGATGGGTTTCAAACATCTGGAGGAGATGAGGGAATGATGGCTGGTAATGATACACCTATTGAAGATGAAGTTATGGATAATTATGCTTTGACAAGAGAGTTGAAGAGACTTAAAAAGGCTTATGATAATCAAGCTAACGTTTTAGCCACTCTTCAAAAGAAGTACAAGAATTTGAAGAAATTGGTTAAGTCTATTCTTCAACATCCTTCAAAAGGTCTTCAGAAGGATAAGTCAAAGAAGAGGAAATTAAGAAAACAATCTTCATTCACATTGGGGAGGAATAAAAATAATGTGAATTTGAATGAAGATGTTGTTGATAAAAAGACTGTGGATGAAAAGACTGCTTTTCAAAGTGCTGATGATCAAGATGCTGCTTTGAATATTCCACAGACACCACTTGAAGAACACATTTCTCATCAAGATGCTGACACTCAAGTCAGAAGTGGTGATAAAGAAGTATTGGATTTGGAAGGTACTGGTGTTGATATTATTCAAGATACTGCCCAAGGTACTATGAGGCAATTTCAGATTACACCAAGGACTTTGGACTTTGAAGAAGATGTGGGTCCTTCCAATCCAGTCCAAGAAGAAGATATGATCCAGTCTAATAGTGATGATAATACTATTGCTGAGATCATGCTGAATATGTCAAAACCTAGAGGTATTGCTATTCCTGGAGTTGAACAATCTCAAGATCTGCAACTTTCTCCTAAACCTATTCAGGAGATTGATCCAAAAGATAAAGGAAAAGGAATTCTAGTGGAATCAGAAAAGAAAAAGAAAAAGAAGTCCTTTACCATAGAGCAGATCAGAGCTTATCAAGAAGCTCAAGGTGATATTGCAGCTAAAAAGCTTCAAGCAGAACTTGATGCTGAGTATGAAAAGGAAAGACAAGAAGCTGCTGTTCAAACAAAGTTCAAGAAATCAATGACTAAGGCTCAAGAACGAAATTTCTTTATGGACTACTTGAAAGGAAGAGGATACAAGGGTTTGACAAGGTTGAATCATTCTCAGATGAAGAAATTATATGATGATGTCAGAACAGAATACCAAAGACAAGTAGATGGTATTGTTGGTTATGACACTGAAGAAGGAAGGAAGCTGATGAATGAAAGTAACAAAAGAAAGAGAACAACAATCAAGTCACAGTCATCAAAGAAGTCTAAGCCTACTATAGAGCTAAGAACAAGTACTGTTGATGAACTGAGGAATTATCTAAGACCTATGGATTTTGAACTTCCCAAGAGTGATGTTCAGACAAAATCCAAGATATCTGACTTAGAAGTTGTTGAATCTAAAAAGGATGGTGATTATTTTGTTTTCCACAGAGAAGATGAAAGCTTCAGAGCATTCAATCTGCTGGTAGATATATTGCACCTGGTGGAAAGAGAAGATTTGTATGATTTATATCAACAAATTCAAGCTTACTTTGAAGAAAATCCACTCAAAGGAATTGGTGTAGTATTGCTGGGAGATTTGACTACTATGTGGGATACAGATGAAACTAGCACTGATGACATTTGGAAGAATCAAGAAGAATGGGAAATTCATAGCTGGAGATTCTTTGCAAGTGCTGGTGTTCATGCCTTAGAGCTAGAAGATGGTACAATGATCTACATGTTGGCAGACAAAAGATATCCTCTCATAAGAGATTTGATGCTGAGAATGCTGGATCATGGTATGGAAGTTGAAGAAGAAGATGACATGGCTCTAATGGTGATCAATTTGTTCATCAATTGGACAATTTTGAAGGATGATGATTAAAATACTGGTATGATTTTAATTGTATAAAATATTTTGAATAAAACAAGTACTTTATTCAAAGTACTGCTGATCAAACAGTACTTTTCCAAAGTACTGCTTGCAGCTAAAACCAGTAAAAGTTTTTGAAATAAAAGTTTTTGTCTTGTGCAAAATTTCTTTTTGAAGCACAAATAAATACAGCAACAAATTGTTTTTGAGGAAAACATGGTGTTAGTACTTGTACTACACAACAAATGGTATTCAACTCACCATGTTTCACAGACAAGAAAGAGTTTGATTCATCATGAGGGTACGGCTCTGATGTGACAATCAAATCCGTTTTTAGTTGACAATTTACTAAAAATTGTATGGTTTCAACTCACCATATCTGAAATAAGTGAAGAGTTGACTAGCCCACAAGAAAAATGGCTTGTGGTAAAGGCTGTGGAAAATCCATTTATATGGTAATTAGTTCACCATGGTTAAGATCTAAGAACTAACTAGTCCATAAGCAAACGGCTTTTGGTAAAGACTACTCAAATCCGTTGATAGCTGATGATTTGCTAAAAATCATATGGTTATCAATGTACCATGGTTTACTTAACCTAAACATTGGCTACTCCAGAGTTAATGGCTTTGGTAAAGAGACATCAAAATCCATTAATTTTCAATGATTCACCTCTCACAGGAGTTAACACACCTGGAAGTGATGAGAATAGTATGAAACTGAATATGATTTGATGTATCTAATGTTGCTGAGTAGCTGAGAAGAAGAGTTTAAGTTGCTGTAAAGATAAAAGTTTGTTGCTGATAAAGATTGCAAGTACTTTATGCTGATGATGACAAAACAACGAGTGTATTTTTCAAAGAAGACAATCTTTCCATGAAGATAAAGCTTACACAAAGAAAACTTGAAATCAAACAAGTAGAATTCAAGTTAGGGGAGGATTGTTGGGGTATAAAAGATCAAAGTACTGCTGGATATCAAAGTGCTGCTCTTCAGAGTACTGCTGAAGTATTAAAGTCAAAGTACTGCTAGTGATCAAAGTACTGCTCGTTGATAAGTCAAAGTACTGCTTGAAGATAAAGACTGAATATATTATTAGAATTAGAATATTATGTAATCTAGAATATTCTATAGTTAGAGATTGTATACTTGTCGTTCAAGTTATGTAAACCGACTAGGGTTTTCCTTGTGCCTATAAAAGGATCCCTAGGTTGGCATTAGAGATAAGAGTTTTACGAATACGATTTAGAGATAAGTTAGAGTTGTAATAGTCTGCATTCTATAAGCAGATTTAAGGTGTTAATATAATCAAAGTTTGGTTAATTCTTCTTAGCTTTGTTAAGTAATTCCACATACTTAATAAAGTAACTCAGTGTTTCATTGTTAGTAGATTAGGATTTGCCAAGGCTACTAAACCCTTAACAAGCTATATAATAGTTTGGTCAGAGTATATCGATCCAACAAGGACCCATGTGCCTTGAACAGCCACAAATCTTTCCGAAGTAATAATCCTATCTTTTTGAAACACAAGATTATTCCAAATGCATAGAATTCCACCTGATCTACCTCTAGCCGAAGAATGCGCAAAATCAAAATGGGTATTACCCCACACCTGCCGAATAGACCATAAATCCAGACGAGACGTTTTGGTCTCCTGCAAGCCTAAAAAATTTACATTGTGAAGGTGACATAAATTCCTAACCCATCTCCTTTTATCGAAATTCCCAAACCCCTGCACGTTGATAGATAAGGCATTCATTTAACAACAAATTTATCACCCATATCCGCGATCATTATTTGAAGCATATCTTGACATCCATCCATATTGAAGCCAAGAGCCGTGTTAACTTTGATAGTATCTTCCACCTGTTGAAGCATGGATACACCAAAGTACTTTTTTGGAATTTCGTCTATTTTCCCATCCGAGGACTGCATAGTCATCGTATCTGGTTTGTTAATATCGCTAAGTTCTTGCTTGTCTTCTCCATTATCCGATTGAGTGAAACCCGGTGGAAATTTTGGAGTATCCGTATCCTTCTTAGTAGCATGGTAATTACCCTTCTTAGCAATAAGGGACTCCAACTCAAAAGGGTCACTATTAATGGGTAGATCAACATTCTCATCTTCCTTATTAGTAAAAAAATCTCCATTGCCTTCCATATTATTAAAGTCACCCACTGACTCCACATCATCCTCCTCTTCCTTATCGCTTTCTATTATTTTTTCTTTCTCCATGAACCCTTCATCATCAACGTCATTAGAGTCAGTTGTAAACGTCGGTGTCCAGCTACATAGTTCACGTACCCGAAAACTATAGGAAACCTTATTCAACGTAACAGAAGTAGAGGCAAATATCAGAAGCTGATGTGATGATTTAATACACACGCGAATGGTGAATCTGTTGGATGAATCAGAGTTATCAATAAACATAACTTCACCCCATTTTTTGCAGATACTTTTAAAGGTATCATCATTCCAAGCTCTTACTGGAACACCTTCAATCTCAAGCCAAACTAGTCTTTCATGTAGAACAAAATCATTATGCCATAACTTCAACGATGAGAACCATGAAAGAATTCCTTCATGTTTAAGAAAGCAATCCCTAACCTTCTTATCTTGAAACGTAAACAGAACCCATAATCCAACAAGATATTTAACGTCCACACCTGTAAATCCTTCGTTCCTGCATATGATTTTGGAATTCACAATTGATTTGAAATCCTTGTGGCATCCAAGAATAGCTAGCTCCAATTCAGGATTATCATCCTGAGTATCCAGGTCATCCACATAGGTATCAATCTTCATTTCTGCGGGTACACCCTTAACTATGTTTGAAAATGAGTGAGAGCTATTGTAAAACCCGAAAACCAGTTTCCTAAAAATCTGTTAAAAATTGAACTTTTGATATGAAGATAACCTAAGTTGGAATGTACGTTATAATTTAAAACTTAAACTACAAAATAAAACGACACAACTTATTTTTCATCACGATGTTTACATATTATGAATTTTAATGGGGCGTTTGACAATTTGACATTTACAAGATTAAATTGGCCGAATGTTTTGTTTACACAACTATAACCTGAATAAGAAACCAAGTCCTTTTGGATTTGAAAAAAA